>QANX01005975.1:0-53929 GCA_003254975.1 Ochetophila trinervis
TTTTAAACATTTTATTTAAAAAAAAATGCATTTTTTCATTACATTTAAAATCAATATAGAAAACAATTTTTTTTTCAAAAATTCGGATGTACGCGTATTTTTCATAAATTTACTAAGGAGGCTTCACACCTTCAACCCACTGACATTTTTTTTTTTTTTTTTAAGTAATAGACAAATTCACTCATCACCTACACAATCAACACAAACCCTTAAAGAAAATGAAAAATCCGAAAAGCCAAAACCTTTTATACAAATTCCCCGAATGTGCCACCCCACAATCCCCCGTCTGTTTATGACACAAATTAAAGCATGTCTATGATGTGGTGCTCAACTTCTCTTTTGTGAATTACGGCTAATGGATTTTGCGTTTGTAGTATATGAATGTGTGGCGTGGTGTGTGTGTCTATATATATATAGGGGTGGCAGTTACCAAATAAAAATTATATATATAGATATATTGCAGAGATACAAATATCAATTTTTATTGATGGATCATATTCGTGTAAATTTATTAATTAATTGTGTCAAAAATTTTCAATTTTAATCCGGTTGATTTATTTAGCTATTTAAATAAAATATTATCATTTATATTATTGTTTAAATTACAATATAATTATAGTAAAATATATATTTATTATTATTAATTTATTTAATTTATTTGTGTCAATTTTAAATTAAACAGATTAATTTATTAATAACTCATTTATAATCATGTTAACAATGTTGATACTAATGAATTTATTAAAAAGTTATTTTCGAGTTATATTATCATATCAAATTACCCCACACACACACATATATATATATACAAACACACGCGAATATATATATATATATATATATTTTTTTTTTTTCTATTCTCAAAATCCCCAAACAGATAGCAAAGAGGCATGAAAAAATGTCCCCTTCTTCTCTTCAATCTTTATTATCTTCTGGTTAGTAACCAAACAAAACCAATCTTGCTGCCGAGGCTACAGAGAGGCATACTCCAAGGATGATCAATGTTAACCAAACTACCTACCTTGGTTGTTGTAGCTGCAAGAATGTCATCAGGTATCTCAGAGACCTTTTAATAGCAGAATATCTAATTCAATGCCATCTTTCATCACAAGGATCAATTGGTAGTAAAGAAGAATATAGAGAGATTTCAAGGATGAGACCTCCACTGAAGAAATCGACATACAAATGACCCATTTAGAGATCCGAATTTTGGCAGCAGAGTTGGCCCATTTAATTAGAAAGCCTAATGCGATGATTGATTTATTTTGGGCCAAATCCCCCAAGCCTATGAAAGGATTTCTGAAGTCTTTTGCTTCCATTCCATTCCAGGAAAATTGTCAATACCATTCTTAAACATGTTTTGGAAGTTGAAATGTATTTACAATTACAAGAGTATTTGAAGTTTTCACATAGTGGTTTTGTAGGGAAAATAATGTAGCCTTTCTTTACATAATCATTCCTTTAGGGGAACACTGATGATTGGCATCTCCCAAAATATTGATCATAGGCACTATATTTAACTATAAACTAGATATTGAGCACCAGATTAAAATTTAGATTTATTACTAAGTAAATATAATAAAAATAAAAATAGTACAAAAATGGGATAATAGGCGAAATAGATAAGAATCTTCACGTCATAATAATAATACAAAGACAACGTTTTAGACATAGTAGGGTTGGGCAAAAACCAAATCAAACTGTGAAACCGAACTAAATTGTTGCTTTTGATTCGGTTTATAAAACAAAACGATTTGGGTTGGTTTATTATATAACCAAACCGTTACTAACGGTTTGGTTTGCGGTTTGGATGTTTTTTAAACCAAACCAACTTAAACCGCACATTAATATATAATATATTTATAATATTTTTTTATTATTAATATATATATTTAATATTTTTATTATTAATAATATTAATTGAATATATATTACTGATAGTTTTACTTTTAATTTTAATATATTTTTTTTATTTGAATTTTTTGATCAATGTTTGAATTGTGAAATGTAATACTTTATTTGAGATATTTGATATATTTTATGTTTTTCTATTTATGTTTGGGATGTTTACAATTTTCATTTTGAATTGTTATACTTTGTTTGGGATGTTTGATGAATTTTATGTTTTTCTTCTTATGTTTGGTATGTTTACAATTTTCATTTTGGACTATAAAATTAAATGTCGCAGTCCAAACCGCTAAACCAAACCGCACCAAACCGTTCTTGAAGGGTTTGGTTGGGTTTGGTTTGAATTGTTTCAACAGTTTGGTTTGGTTTATTATTAAGCTAAACCGTAAACTACAGTTAGGTCTGAATTTTTATAAAAAACCGAACCAAATCGGACTGTGCCCACCCTTGAGACATAGGTTGGAAAATTGGCATAGAATTGTACAAACACCAAATATCCTCTACTCCAGTATTGTCAATGCTAAATACGTTGAGCTGTTGTAGATTATTTGCTAATATTTCTCAACAATTTTTCAAATCCAATCTGAAATACCTAGGAGGATGCTTACCATATATGCACAATTTTCTTAAATTCTTGTAGCTCATGCCCATATCTCTAATCAATGTATTAACAAATTCTATGTAAAGTGATCCAATTGGTATCTCTTCCAAATATTTCAATTCCAACACACTATTTAGAAGTTCTTCATCGATCTCCCTATTGCGCTAGAATACAAGTCTTTGAAGCCTGGGTATACCTACTTAAAGTAGTTTAAAACCAAAAAGTTAAAAATTAGTTCTCATAATGATGCATTTTGCTCTACTCGGAGACGAGAGTGGCAAAGTCCACTGTTTTTCGAAACAGAAAGCTATTGTTTAATATCCCAACTTAAAAAAAAATGCCTAAATTGATATTCCTTTGGCCATAAACTGAAAAACCCACATGGAAAAAGAGTGAAATTTTGGAAGCTAAAACTATTAGAAATGTGAAACAATGTCAGATTCCAAAAGTGCCCACATAGAGAAATAGTGATATTTCTGAAGAAAATTAGGGAAAAAATAAATTGAGGAGAAATTACCTCTTAACAATGAAACTTAAGTGCACCTCACAAACACACATATAACAAGTATTAAAACTATAGTTCAGTATTATTATTCTTTCTGATTCGATAATAGACTTTAAAATATCTTTCATATGTGGGTTAGGATGTGCAATGAAAGACGAACTCATGACTAATTAGGCGATGAATATGGAGTGAAAGACAAATCCACGACAAGCAAATTCAACATGTAAAAGATGAATTAATCTATAAAAATTGGCACTGCTAAGTGTTGGATTTAAGATCTGTAATACTAAGTGTTGGACTTAGAATATGCAATTATGATACCATATTAAAATAACAATTCAGCATCATTATTCATAAACTCAAATTTATTAAAAATAAACTGAAATTAAATTATATACTATCATATTCGTCCGATTAGTTTATGCAATACTATCTATAAAGTGATTTCTAAGATTTTGGCTGGAAGAATTAAACCTCTGCTTCCCAGGATGATTTCCCCAAACCAGAGTGGGTTTGTCCCAGGCAGATGGATAGGGGAGAATACTGTTCTTGTTAACGAAATAACTCATTCTATGAAAAGGAAGAAGGGGATTAATGGCATTTTGGGTATTAAAATTGATCTGCAGAAGGCCTATGATCGGGTGGATTGGAAAGTGCTGAGCATCATTTTACTGAAATTTGGTTTCTCTGCTAATGTTGTTAATATGATCAGTCAATGCTGTCAAGTGGAATCTCTGGCCATTCTTCTCAATGGGAGTGTTTGTGGTAATGTTAAGATGGAAATGGGTATTAGACAAGGTGACCCTTTGTCTCCCTTTCTGTTTATTATTCTTTTGGAACTTCTTTCTAGGATGTTGCTCAAATTGGAGATGGAAGGGAAGATAAATGGTATTAAGCTTGGTAGAAGTAGCCCAGCTATTTCCCATTTGTTCTTTGCGGATGACCTTATGATTTTCTGCCGGGCTGATGGGAGGAATGCAAAGCATGTTGTGGATTGTCTTGATCAATTCTGCAAATGGACTGGGCAGGAAATTAGTAAGGCTAAATCAGGATGCATTTTCTCTAAGAACACTAAGGCATGTGTTAGAGCAGAGATCAAATATGTGCTTAATATGAAAGAGTTACCTAAGGATGTTAAGTATCTTGGGAACAATCTTTTTGTTGGGAGAAATAAATCTGTCGTTTTCTCGGACCTGTTGCACAAGCTTGAGAGGAAACTTGATGGATGGAAGTCCAAGTTACTTTCTCAAGCCGGAAGAACTACTCTTATCAAAGCAGTCCTGAGTTCCACTCCTACGTATTCTATGTTGGCTAACAAGATTCCCCTCTTGTGGAACCGGAAAATTGACAAAATGGCTCGGAAGTTTTTTTGGGTTGGTGGTGCGAAGAAAGATAGGTTTTGGACCCCAGTTTCTTGGGATAAAATCTGCTGCCCCAAGCTTTGTGGAGGTTTAGGCTTAAGAAGGTTTGAAAATATTAATATTTCTCTTCTAAGCAAGATTGGTTGGTGTCTTGCTGCAGGTAGAGGAGATCTTTGGTGTCAAGTGCTAAAAGCTAAATATTTTCCTAACTCAACATTTATGAAGTGTAGAAAGAACAACTCTCATTCTTGGGCTTGGAAGGGGATTCTAAGCACTAGGGGTTTGCTGTTGAGAGGTGTGTGTAACCGGGTTGGAAGAGGGGATTCCATTAATTTTTGGGAGGACCCTTGGGTTCCTAATTTGGAGAACTTCCTACCAAAACCGAGACATGAGGAGGCTAGACTGAATGAAAGCATGGTTAACTCCCTCATCCTCCCTAATGGTAGATGGGATAGAAACAGATTGGTAGACTTGTTTGATGAAATCTCAGTTGCTGAAATTCTTAAGATTTATTGGAAGGATTGTTCAAGCAACGATAAAGTGATATGGCTTGGTGAAAAATCAGGGGAGTTCTCAGTTAAATCGGCGTACAGGATGGTTAATCAGTATGTTTTCCCATTGGATTGGTGGAAGTTTTTATGGAAGAGTGATATTCATGAGAGATCGAAATTTTTTCTCTGGAGGTTGGTCTCGTGGTGTCTGCCTATCTCCACTAGGCTGAATTTTAGTAATTTACAGATTTCTTCCCTGACTTGCCTTCATGGTTGCTCAATGGAGGAGAGTGAGATCCACCTTTTCTGGAAGTGTAATGTCGCTAAAGCTCTGTGGTTTGCCTCCCCTTGGAGTATCCGATGGGATTTCATCCAATCTGATGATTTAATGGAATTCCTGAAGTGCCTTAGCTGTCTGGAAAATTTCCTTCCTGTTTATCGGCTTGATAAAAAGCTTTTTTTCCAATTTGCTGCTGCTACCCTTGAGCACATTTGGAGGGTGAGGAATGCTAGGATCCATGAGGGGAAGCCTTTTGATCTTTTGTCTAGTGTGCAGGCTATCCAGGGAAGGTTAAGGAAGCTCAACCTGATGATAATATGACTAATAGTGAAGGGGCGGTTCCTCCTAATGTGATTGTTAGTACAAGGGTTAATGATAACTGTGTGAGTTTGTTTTGTGATGCTTCTGTTTCTAATGAAGCAGCCTGTGCTGCTGTTGTGGCTAAACAAGAGGAGAGACACATTGCTGAAGTGCGTATGGTTAGGAAGATTATGAACAATCCTGAAGCAGCAGAGGCTTTTGCTGTCCTGGATGCTATCCAATGGGCAGTGGAGGAAGGATGGACTAAATGCTGTATTTATTCTGATGCTAGAACAGTGGTTCAAAGCCTTAATCAAATTAATCCTAACAAGGTTCATTGGTCTGCCCAAGTGTTTGTTTGGAAGGCCTTGGGGTTAACTCACTTGTTTGATTGTATTTCTTTTTGTTGGATTCCTAGATGTAGCAATAGTGAAGCTCATCTATTTTGTAATTGGGGTCTCAAATGCCATGTTAGTGGCACCTATCCCCTTTGTCAAGTTGATTTTGTTCTTTTGTAAACATGTCAGTTAGGATGGCTTTGGCTTCCTCTGTTGCCTGGCAGCGGTTTGATGCTGTTTCTTTCTTTTGGTTTATATAACATCCCCTTTAAGCAAAAAAAAAAAAAAAACTATAAAATATTAAGTTTGTAAAACATCTTTTGGACCCAATTGATGAGGAATTTTTATGATGCAATATTCAATGCTTTCAGCAAATTAAGAACATAGGGAGGTCCAACGAGATGTTTTAAACTTGTTATTTGTAAATTCCATTGTTTCATGGTCCTTTCAAAACAATACATCCAAACAAGCCCATCTCCATGAATGGGAAACGAAAGAAACTTTAATAAAATAGTCCTTCACAAGCACATACTGAAAAATCTTTACCAAAAGATTAATGTCTAAACTCTCCCATGCATAATATTCTATTTCTTTCAATACCACGTCCATAGAAAAATTTCAGTACTTCTGGAATATTGACTTTTATTGAATTTATGGCATGTAAAAAACTTTCCACGTCAGCAAACATTCAATAATAAAAGTTTCCACGTAACATAAATTCAATAACAAGAATACTGAAAAAGTCAATATTATGAAAATACTAGAATTTTTCTCCATGCCTGGATTTGGTCTTTTTAATGTTTCAACTCCCTAATGTAATTGATAATTAATAATATGATATACACAATTAGAATTGAATATGAAAAATCATATAATTGTTTTGAAATTTAAGAAAACTTTAAAATTGTAGTTGTAATAAGGACGGAAGGAGCAAGGAATTCTCTCAATTAGATGGAACAACAGGTGCGGCTCAAGAGATAACTTTATAGTTAATAATAGAGGTGGGTGCAGTTTGGATTGAGTTGATTTTTTGTAAAATTCAGTCCAAATCGTAGTTGGCTGTTTGGTTTAATAACAAACCAAATCAAACTGTTAAAACCATTTAAACCAAACCGTTCAATAACGGTTTAGTTCGGATTGGTTTAGCGGTTTGAATTGCGACATTTAATTTTATAGTCAAACTTAATCTATAAAACTAAAATTTAATTTTGCAGTCTAAAGTTTAAACTAATTTTAATACTATAGTACTGAATTCAGTTTAAAAATATTATAATTCAAAATTCAAACTAAAACAAAATATTATAATCCAAAATGAAAATTGTAAACATCCAAAATATAAGAATAAAAACATAAAATATATCAAACATCCCAAACATAAATATTAATAATATATATCATTAATAATCAAAAATATTATAAATATATTATATATTAATTTGCGGTTTGGATTAGTTTGGTCTAAAAACTATCCAAACCGTAAACTAAACTGTTGGTTGCGGTTTGATTATATAATAAACCAAACAAAATCGTTTTTTTTTCATAAACTAAACTAAACCGAACCAAAAGCAACAATTTAGTTCGGTTTAACGATTTTGTTCAGTTTTTGTCCACCCTAGTTAAAAAGTTACAAAAACAATTGAAAAAACAAATTCTTTTAACTTTATTTCTTTTATCAAAGATATTATTATAAATAATGATTTAAACGATGAAACAAAGAGCAACATTTGGTGACTAAGAAGATAAGAATATATAATTATACTGTTTCTTCTTAATACAAGTTGATTTTATTTGCCAAAAAAAAAAAAAGTATATCATGGAAAGTAGAATGTTTTGAGAATGAACTAGTTTTTTAGAGTTAAAACTTTAATTGTAGTGAGAATATACATAATATAATAGATATATAGATGATTATTAGTTTGGAGTTCGAAAAATGAATAAGATAATTATAGTCTCCAAATTAATAATTATAATAGTTAAAGTCCCTTTCAATGTGTTATCAAAACCTCTTTCCAATGTGTCAAAAAAACCAAGAAAAAAAATCTCTTTCGTAAGAGAAATTAAAAAGTGCTATCAAATCAAGAAAATAAATAAATCACTTTCATTCAATATCCATTTGCGATTTCCCACCATAAAAGAAAAAGAAAACTATTTTTATTCATTATTACTTACAAGGAAGCCTGTTCACTGTCGTTTATGGAACTACTTGCATATAATTGTTTTCCATATGCATAAAAATATTTAGATTTTTATTTGGCTTGTAAAATTATTTAGATTTGACTTACAAAAAAGTATTAGATCAAAATTATGATATATATATATATATATATATATATAGAGGGTTAAGGGTTTTAATAATATGGACAATGTCGTCTAATACTTAGCAAAAAAGTATTAGATCAAAATTATGATATATATATATATAGAGGGTTAAGGGTTTTAATAATATGGACAATGTCGTCTAATACTTAGTAATCAACAATCTATTATACATGTCCGATGCACATAACCAACTGTATTGGACGCGAAATTATATACAACAGACAGTTTCAATAGACATTAACAACTCTTTGTGTAATAGACATTAACAATTTTTTGTGTGTGTGTATATATATATTTGTTGAAGACCGATGAAAACGGAATTAATTACTATATAGTAATCAAATTTATTGATATTAAACTCTTATTAAGAAGAAATTATGTGACAATATTATAAACTTAATCATTATAATATATATATATATACATATAAATGAAAAAGGTTGATACTAACCAAAAAAAAAGAAAAAGAAGATGAGAAAGGTTGATTGCTACAAGAGAGTATGAAATATAAGATGACAAAAGTCATACAGATATTAAGATCTATTAAAGGTATATATACACATAGGATGGGGAGGCAATAAAGGTAGAAGAGCAACTTTGAAAATAGCTTTTGATCTGTAAAATCTATAATTTGAGTCATGTTCTATACACGTGCACCATGTGTTTCCCAGCTTTAGGTGTGGAACTGGGACTGAGATACGTACAAGACAAAACACAGCAGTTGGAGTTGGGCCTTTCTAAAAGAGGAATCCAAAAAAAAGAAAGTATTGTCTCGTGTGATTACATAATTAATGACTTTCATAATTACATATCTCAAGGGAAACTCTATATATGCTCTACTCTCTTTTTCTATGTAAATCAATTATTGATTTTTCCTTATAAAATACTTTGTTTTTTAAAGCCTTTCCATGTTATATGTCGTTCTGAACAAATATTCTTCTCATTTCTAAGTAAAAGCACAAAAAGTGAATGTAAAAAATTAATAATAAAACTGAATATTTTCAAAAGTAGTGATTTTTTTTAAAAGTGGGAAGTGAAAGATGCAATTTTTATTTTTTATTTTCCTCCAGCTCAAAGATGGTGCATTTATGGAAGTGAATCGTAATTGGTAATATTGGTGAAAGATATGAAGAGCAAAGTTGCAACCTTTATTTGGTATAGAGGATAGAAGAGTTTAAACTACTTCTCTGCTCGTAATTAATTTACCACCTAATGTGAGATTTACAGGTTTTCTAATTTTATAAAGAAGCCGAGTTGAATAAGTGTTTCATATGCAATTTTTTATCTTATTCTGGGTCAGAATGATTTAGATGTAGACATTGGGTTTGAGATGCAATAACACAAGCTTTGTAAAATCATAGGGTAGTTTTTTTTTTTTGGTAATATTGGGTAGTTGGGCCATCGTATTAAAAACCGGTAAATGTACTAGTTGGGCATAAAAATTTCAGCGAAGATAGGTGTGTTGTGAGGTGTCGGTTAAGTATTAATTTATTGTAATTTCTTACAAGCACGTATTCAACGCGCAGTTGTTGCTTCCACTTCCATCTTCGTCCAATTAAAGAAACTTTCATGGAGCTCTTCTCTGCCCATCTTCCATTATCTGCCACAAGTTCTTGAAAATTTGTACTTTTTTTCTTGCAAACCTTGAGAATTTGGTTATTTTGGATCTGGGTTTGAGTCAGTTTACCGGGTTTTGACTTGGGATTGTCAGATTGTTAAATGCGTACTGTCTGAATTTGGATTTTGATTGGGACAAAGACAAGAGGTTAAGAATGTCTTGGAAGAGCAAAGGAGTAGAGCCAGCTTCGAAGAGTGTATTCTCTCGGAAACTGACTATTCTTTTTTGTATTGGCTGCTTTTGTGCTGGGATGTTCTTCTCCGAAAGGTACTTCTCATTTCTTCCTTGTATAGCTTCAAACTACTTTTTGAACTTTTAATCCACAAATTAACTTCTTTTTGTTGGATAGTAACAGTTTGAGAAGTGCGAAGTTTCGTTTTCTTCCCTTAATTTCCGTGACGATTTGCAATTTTGTTGGTTTATGGATACGGAATCTGTGGGTCTTGTGAAAATTGGCATAAACCATATGTTTGGCAATACAAGTGGACTTTTTTAATGAAGTTTCTTTAGGTTTCGTATAGGCGGTAATGATGATATGTAGGTTTTTGGTTGACCAAGAAAGCATGTCTTTGGAATTTCCATCTCTCTATGTAGTGGGTATTACTGTTAAAGGTCCAGAACAATTTTTGAGATTGGACTAGATTTTATTTCCATTCAATTGGATGCAAGGAATACGATCTGTAGATGTTTCAACCTTGTTCGTATTCTATTCCAACATGATGAAATTAGCTCCTAGAATCGAGTGTTTGGGAATATTCTACTGTGTTTAATTCCTCTGGTTATGCGCTTTATGGATGTACGTGATGAGACTTTAGGCCTAGATACACCTGTCCCTCATTTTGGCTCTCATTTGGTCCAAGTAATAAAGCTACTGACCAGGTTTCCCTCCATGATTACACATTGAGTGTGGGCTTCTGACATCCCCTAGAAAAACTCAATGCTTAGTAACACAATATTTGACTTTGTTTATTTTAAGGCACTCATAGTTGCATCATATAACTTAATGTAAACTGTGAGTGGAGTCTTCAATGTTTATTATTGGCTTGAAACAGGCTGCATTTTCTATCAAGTTCTTATAAACCTTGGATATTGAATCAATCATCATTTATTATAAATTTTATGAATTGCATGTTTACAACATAATATATGAACTTAACAGTCATAGGATGCTTGTTGGCATGTCCTTCCACAATTAGGAAGTAGACGGGCTTTCATTTCTAATATTCCTTCTTCTTTATGCTTCATATATCAGTAGACAAATTTTATCTGTGAAAAGCATATTATAATTGAAAGAAATAAAGTATTTCATTCTGTTGTAGAATTTATTTTTAAAGCATATAATAGACTATAGTGACTAAAATATTTTGGTCATAGAATGTGGACGGTGCCTGAAGTTAAAAGCATATCAAGGACAACAAGAGTGGATGATGAAATGCTAAAGTTTGTTTCTGGTTGTGATCCATCTAATGTGAGTATCAGTTATCCAAATAAAGAGGTCTATACTATTTGATTTATTTCTTTCACCAGGTTCCTTCATGTGTTGGTTTCGTGTCTTTTCTTTTCTTTAGAAGGATGTAGAACAAGAATCCAAGGACTTATATGGGGAAGTTTCAAAGACACACCTTGCCATACAGTAAGTCAGTGTTGGGCTTCTTATACATGCGTATTTACTGATCTTGTGACATTTTTAAATCTTATGACTCTTACAAAATGCAGAACACTGGACAAAACAATTTCAAATTTGGAAATGGAACTAGCTGCGGCAAGGGCAGCACAAGAATCTGTACTTAATGGTTCCCCTGTGGAAAATATAAAAGTTCCTGAGTCTAGTGGGAAAAGGAAATATTTGATGGTCATAGGAATAAATACTGCCTTTAGCAGCCGAAAGCGAAGAGATTCAGTCCGTGCTACTTGGATGCCTCAAGGTCTATAAATTGATTAATTACATTGTATCTTTTTTGTTTAATTATGACTAGTTCTCGCATTGTCCTTGGGCTTTCTTAATCTTATTATTTTGAACAGGTGATAAAAGGAAGAAGCTTGAGGAAGAGAAGGGCATTGTAGTTCGTTTTGTAATAGGTCACAGGTGTGTATTTCATTTGAGGTCAAAGATATTTCAGTTAATATTTCCTACCTCTTGATTCATCCATCTGTTTTTGCATTTAAAAGTTGCAAGAATGCCGTGATCTTTATCAAACATTAAAGAATCTGGGTTTTTGTACACCAATCTTAATCATGGAACAGCTGCAGTCTAGTGAGGAACAAACTATAATTAAAAATAATTTCTCAACATCTAAGTTATTAGTGGTAAAGTTATATAGTCTTAAGGGGCACTAATATAAACCTGTACTTTATCTCTTGTCAACTAAACAAAATAGATTTTCACTCTAGACATCTTTCATGCTCCAGCATCTAGGTCATTGTTGATTATAGGTGTAAACTTCTCCTGATTAATGCAGCTGTTCTCTTATGTCTTGAAAAATACTATTTCTTCTATTTAATTTCTGTAAATTCTTACTCCTGCATGGATCAAATATAATCAGAAACCTTCTTGAGCTTTTTGTAGCATAGGCTTATAATTATTCAAGTGACTTTCCTCTGTAGTTTATATAATTAGTTTTCAAAAAATTATTCCTTTAACTATTCAAACTTATATTCTAAAGATGAATTCTGATTTGTTTTTTCTCCTTTTATCTTTTCAATTGCTAGTGCTACATCGGGTGGTATCCTTGATAGAGCCATTGAAGCAGAGGGCAAAAGACACGGTGATTTCTTGCGACTGGTAGAGCTTTTTTCTCTTTTTCTTTCTTTCCACTAGTTTGCTAAATATTTTACATGTTGGAACATTCAGATCTGTTAATCGGATACACAGTTAACTATACTGTCTTCATTATTTATGAAAACAGGAGCATGTTGAGGGTTATCTTGAATTATCAGTGAAAACAAAGATTTACTTCGCAACTGCTGTTGCTTTATGGGATGCTGATTTCTACATTAAAGTTGATGATGATGTGCATGTAAATATAGGTAATGGATGCTGTATATTTACCAACCTTCTCATGAAGGTGCCAAATATCTTATTCATTTTGGTGTGAAGCCATGTCCGTAAATGATCATGAGCGGCACAAAAGAAAGTTTTGTTCCAATAAATATGAATGTCTGCTCCAAGTTTATAACTGCTAAGCCTAATAATTTTCTGGGCAAAATTAGTCAATATTGTTACTATTTTTTCTAACATTTTTATCATAACTTTGCAGCAACACTTGGAGCTACTTTAGCTAGGCAAAGGGAGAAGTCCAGGGTGTATATAGGATGCATGAAATCTGGTCCAGTTTTAGCTCAAAAGTGAGCTATTCATTCTTAAAGTTATCTCTTTCCTTGACATTTATGATATTTTCCTCTAAATTCTCTTGCATTTCTATCAACAGGGGAGTGAGATACCATGAGCCTGAGTACTGGAAATTCGGCGAGGAGGGTAACAAGTATTTCCGGCATGCCACAGGCCAGCTATATGCTATCTCAAAAGATCTGGCGACGTATATATCCATTAATCAGTATGATTCCATAGTCCCTATAGAAAGTGATTTCCTATTTTGCTCCAAGTACATCTACCCTTACATGTTTCACTTGCTATCGTTATCATTAAGGCATGTATTACACAAGTATGCAAATGAGGATGTTTCTTTGGGGTCTTGGTTCATTGGATTGGATGTAGAGCACATTGATGACCGAAGATTATGTTGTGGAACACCACCAGGTATGTTTCATTTGTGTTTTTTTCTCATATGTTGCTGTTGTTCATATTAAAATTTCTAAATTTAATTTGTTCGCAGTTTCACTGATATACAGTAATTGGCACCATCCAATCTAATTCATGATGGGATCTAAATTTGAATGTAGAATTTAAGGAAAAAAGACCAATTACAAATAGTGGGAACCGACCCTTTAATTGGCCCTCAGCTCAGTCTTTGCGTATACCAAAGGGGACCAAAACATTGCTCAATGAATTTTGTGCTTGTTTCACAATATTTGCCTAGGAACCTAGTGAAAGAGAATAGCATGTTTTTTGCTATGTGGCACGCTGTGAATGGACAATAGTTGTAGGCATAGAAAAACGTTTGGCTTACATGTTAAACAAAGTACTGACCGCCTGCAAGAGTCAACATCTGAGTCATCCTACTGCCATACATTGAAGATACCAGACACATCCTTTTCTCCGGGGCAGTGCGAGTACAAGGATAGGACACCACAAATAAATGTTGTTGCTGCTACTGCTGTTGTTTTCCCTAAATTTTGGAAGAGATAAAGTTTTGCCAAATTTGCACATAGACATGTGCTAGCTAAACTGCTTAAATAAATGGAAATGATTGACTAGTCCTCAAATAAAGAGGGCTTCTACCCTCTTTTGGTTTATAAAACATATTTTTTTAGTAAAAATACCTTGTGGCATATTGTTGTTGTAGATGATAAAACCCATATTAGAAACCTAAATGTTAATGGTGCTGGCACTGGTGGTATCTCTAAGTGAAGAAGGGGAGGAAGAGAAGGTGTTCCTAAGTTATGAGTGATTGTTATTATGACAAAGGGCATAACTAAAAGTATTAAAACTATCACTTTTGGTTGCTAATTATTATTCTTCATTTCTTACCGCACAGATTGTGAGTGGAAAGCACAGGCTGGCAATATTTGCGTTGCTTCATTTGATTGGAGCTGCAGTGGGATTTGCAAATCCGCCGAGAGGATCAAGGAGGTCCACCGGCGGTGCGGAGAGGGTGAGAACGCCTTGTGGAATGCAGTATTCTAAACGCCATTCTTCTTCCAAACTCAGGAAGAATCGAAGAAGCATGTATGTATATGCTGAGAGCTTGTTGTATAATGTTCCTATGGAGAAATGCTTGTAACATAATGTAAAATGAGGATCAAAAAGCTGTAGGAGTTGTTGAAGCCCTTGGGGATTCTACTCCATTTTAGATAAGGAGAAAAACCCAATAGCAATCCCAAAAGAGGCAAAGAGATTGCAGTTTGATCCCTTTTTCTTGGGTCTTTATTACCATTCTTTAAGTGCTTTGCAAAGCCATTTAATTTGTTGAGCCTGTCACGGCTCAATTTGCTCCATAACATTCGGGCTAGCTATAAAAAACTGGCCCTCTGCTACATAAATTAAAGCAGATTTGTTATTATCTATTTTCCATGATTGCAAAGGAAATGGTGAAGGAAAAAGCAGGAAAAGCACTATTTTTTTATTTGTCTTGGGGACGAAGCTTTGTCTTACCAGTTTGACTCGTGGTCTCTTGTGGGTTAAGGTCCTTAAGGACAAGGTCACCATAATAAGCAGACTTGAAACAGGAACCAACCCACTCTCATCATTCATTATTCTCTATGCAAATATTTGGACCACGTACTGGTGCCAGATCGTAGTAGTTTGCAAATATATATGTAAGACCATATGCACAGCTCAAGCAAATTAATGATAGTGTCTATTTTTTTAAGTTATGTGTTATATTTGATTTTTTACTAAACCAAGAAGACAAAAAAATAATTTTTTACTTTTGTTTAAAAAAAAAAAAACGAAAGAAAACAAAAAAATGAAAAGAAGTTTCAAGGTTTTTAGTTTTTATCTGCTTGTTTGGGTGTGTGTGAAATCCTCTCTATCCAGAAATAAATAATCATCGTGTAGACACCAGTAGATGCTAGCATGATTAGACTGCTGGAAAAAAAGAAAAGCAAGTCCACTGCTGCTCACTCTTTCCACTAAAATCTACTTCCTTTCCTTTCCATACGTATCTATCTGCACAATTTTTTCAAAGTATTTCCCTTTCATGTCAAAAGGAGGAGAGAAAGATTCTCACCAACAACACTATGCATATAATCTCTATATATAAATACACACACACACACACACACACCCGAAACAATCCATATATAATCAATATTGGAACCAGACCCCAAATACCCATTTTTAAGTTGCAGAGCACCTTAACATTTTCATCTTCTTTTTTATCTTTTTTATTTTCTCCTAATTAATCTCAGTGAAAGTGGGTCTTGCTTAGTTTAGAAAAATGAGTAGGAATCAAGATTCTAGTTCTTCTAGCTTCACCAACAACATTCCAGCCCTCAAGCTCGTAGATTGTTCTCTTAGGATTTGTGTGATTCCTCTTAGCATTGCAACCATATGGGTAACTGTGACCAACCATCAGGATAACAGCAGCTATGGGAAGATGGATTTCAGCAATCTCCTGGGTCTCAAGTAAGAAAAAAAAAAAAAAAATTCTATTCTTTTTTCTATATAATGTTTATTCCCTATAGTTTTTGTGGTGTTGAAGAAAAATAAGTAAATTATCTGTCTCTTACAGGTACATAATCTGCATCAGTACTGTTTCTGCTGTGTATGCTTTTCTTGCAGCCATCTTCTCATGGGTCAGATGCTTAGTGACTAAAGCTTGGCTTTTCTTTGTCTCTGATCAGGTTTTTCCTTCTAACTTCTTCCAAACATTGATGATATGAAACTTTTGGGTAGAAAAAATTGGTCCTCTGGTAGATTTTCATTATTTTTCTGCAACTTGGTCCTCATCTATTTCTCAACTTTTGAAAAGAAACTCTCAAACTTTTCTGTCATTTAACATGTACACAGTATGTTATGAATTATGATATGTAGTTGGGGCTCAATAATTATGTCCAACCCACTATTTATAGCACCTCAAATTTGCAAACTAAATGGGCTTTTGCTCATTCATTTCTCATTTTTGTTTTATGTCTATGTTTTTCATGGTTGCAGATTGTAGCTTACTTATTGGTAACATCTGGAGCAGCAGTGTTAGAGATATTGTATTTAGCTTATAATGGTGATAGGGAAGTTTCATGGAGTGAAGCCTGCAGTGCCTATGGGAAATTCTGCTCTAGAATGAAGGTTGCTTTGGTTCTCCATGCTCTGGCCCTTTGCTGCTTCTTGGTTTTAGCCGTGATTTCAGCTTACAGGGTTTTTAGCAAGTTTGAACCTCCTCCATACAAAGAAGTTGAAGAAGAAAGAACTTAGAAGGGTTTTGTTGCTAAAAGCTTAATTTTCTATGTTTGATGATTTGTCTTGTGGTTTGGGTTTCCAAGATTTAACAAAAAAATAAAAAAAAAGGAACAAAGTTAATGAGATTGTACTGCATAACTTTGTTATGAAATAGGAATTGTCTACTTCTCTGTTCTGATGCTGATGGGATATGGAAACCAGATTTATGTTGGTGAAATCAAATGCATTTAATTTGACATGTATGATAAACCAACATAATTTTTTTTTTATATTGGCTACTATGATAAACCCACAGAATCCAGATGCCAATACCGGATGTGGGATTGTTAAACAATGGGCAAATTAAATTTAAATTCCTATTGTTGATGATGAATCCCTCTTAAATCTAAACCTTTCACACACATCGTTGATATGAACAAGAATTTGTGTGCTTGCCCATCCCATCTTACCTACCGCATTACTGTTTAATATACAATCTTACCTACCTGTACCATCAGGAAAGCCCTGAACGAATACTCTCTTTCTTTGCCTTGTTTCCCGTTATCTTCCACTTCTTATTAACTTTGAAGCAATTGCTTTCACAAATCAAACCCAACAAGAATATTTAACAAAAAAAAACCCAACAAGAATTCTGCACTTCTTGGATTTTTCTCTTTTTATTCAATTCAACTTATTTAATACTCTTTTTAATAACTAATGCCTACAATGTTATTCTTATATATTTATTGATGACCCAAGAAAGATTATTATATTTTGATAATATATATTGATTTGATTTGATTTGCATATGAACATTTGCATTATCCATTAACAAATAGTGTGTTTTTTTTTCCTTTACATATAACCCAAGTTTTTTTCTTTACTTTATATTCTTTTTTGGGATGCTTCCTGAAAATTTTCAAGATTTTGCACTTTTGTTCTTGATTTTTTTTCTTTTTTGACATCAATAATATAGTACTTCTTAAACAATTATAGTTCCAACTCTTAAAAAATCTAGCTTAGCCATTTTAACATGAAAAAAATACTGGCTTCAAACAACTAAAATACTCTGTAATTAAGGATTAAGGACTACAAATACACTGTTTATTAAGCTCAAAGGTATATATAAGGTGCATAATCATAAAAAAATGAATAATGAAATAAAAATAAAAATCAATTTCAGTTGTAAGAGTTGAAAGATAAATAGTAAGCCCATGATTTTGGGCTTATCCATATGATATCAATTCAGTTCTAACCAATTCACCAAAAAAAAAAAATTCAGTTCTAACCCTAGCCCAGATTTCTTTTAATGTGGGAATGTTGGCCCAGTAGGCTGTGCGGTAGTATTAGTCGTAATACGACGCCGATGATGGAATTAGAATTATTCCTAAACCCAATTTGGTAAAAGACGAGCAAATAAAAGGAAAAAAGATTTTGTTTTTATTTTATTGCGCAGTTTTNCTGATCCATATGATATCAATTCAGTTCTAACCAACAAAACCCTAGCCCAGATTTCTTTTAATGTGGGAATGTTGGCCCAGTAGGCTGTGCGGTAGTATTAGTCGTAATACGACGCCGTTGATGGAATTAGAATTATTCCTAAACCCAATTTTGGTAAAAGACGAGCAAATAAAAGGAAAAAAGATTTTGTTTTTATTTTATTGCGCAGTTTTCTATTTTTTGGTTTTCGTAATTCTCTCTGTTCTTCGGAAGATCTACAGAGACTGCGGTCTTCCTCAAATCTTGTTCGTGTCTGTTTTCCCAGATTTTTTGTGGTATAGCGGAACAGAAAAATGATCGAAGATTCATATTTTCTTTGATTCTATACTCTTTCCAAATTTTAATTTTCTAGTTCTCGATCGCAAAAACCCTAATTTTGTTTTTTGTTTTCTTTTTGTAATTGGAACTCAAATTGGTAGCAAACAGTAGCAGAAAGACTTCAACTCCCCCATGGCTAAGAGTTCTTTCAAGCTGGAACATCCCCTTGGTTCTCTCTCCTTTCCTCTATTTCTTTCAGGACATACTATTATAGATATTTATTCTTTGTATGAATTCTTTCCTTTGTTGTTATAGTATGATTCCGATTGAGTAATGTGAGTTTAAGTCTCTCGCAATTTTAATGGGTTTTGTGGGTATTAAACATTGTTCCATCGATCCTTTTATCTTATATTATTTTCGGTTCTTAACAATGTATTCTTTGCTACTTTTATTCCCCGAATTTTTTGTGTTACTTTTCTTTTTTATTTCTTAAAAAAAGTTATAATATCTGGGTTTCTCTTGCTCTGATATAGTTAATGGAGAGAAAAGCATCTAACTTAATTTGTTGAAGTTGATCCTCTGAAATTTTCAGCCAACGTTGCTTGCAATAGACTTTTTTCTGCTTGTTAATTTTTCTAATCTTTATTTTGCATATTGCCAAGACTATCATAAGAGCAGTGTCAAGACCTTGATGCTTTTAGTCTGATTGCTTATACTTGTTGGTGGGATTGGTTCTGGGATGGTGGAGGGAGGGGGTTTAAGGTTTAGATGGTTTAGCTTTGCTGAATGGATATGAGATTCTGGAAGTGAAACTATATGTAGTTAGTCATAAAGACATAGGTGTTTCTGAATTTTCTACAAACCATATTATTTCCATCTACCATCTTATTTATAAGATGGTAAATTAAAGACTATATCGGGATTAAAAAAAACGATAAAGTTGTATGTTTTCATTCTCTCTCTCGACTATAATCTTGCATGTGTCCTGCTAAAACATCGGAATATTGTTCTGATATCTTAAAATATATCTTCCATAAGAAGCTTATTCTCTCTCGTTCTCCCCCTCTCTCTCACATCCATCATCATGAAATTTTTCCTCAATGCGAAGCTCTCTCTCTCTCTCTCTCTCTTCCATCATCTTGAAATATTTTTTCTGACCTCTTGAAATATATCTGTAATTGGAAGCTTACTCCATTTTTTTTTTTCTCTCTCTCTCTCTATCTATCTATCTATCTTTGGCTACATAACAGAAAGGAGGCAGGCAGAAGCTGCTCGTATCAGGGAGAAGTACCCTGACAGAATACCGGTATGAGTCGTATGTCTATTGCTTGTCTTTAGTTAAGAGTTAAAGGCTTAAGTTTAAAACAAGTTTGGAGACAAAATATTGAAGTTGTTTATTAAACTAATAAGCTCTTATACTATTGTAATATAAATCAGTTTAAACGATTTGAATATTTTGCCCCTCAATCACATGAATTTATTAAAGATATCCATTTGAACGTAGTTACTGAGTGAAGAATAATGTTTCAGAAAGGAAAATTTGCATTGGGGTTTCTGTCCCAAACTCTATAGTTCTAAATTTTTACAATTGGAATAGGAAAAATATATTCATAATTATTTCTTAAGCCAATTTCTTAGCAAAAAGGCATTACCTGGGACACTTTCAAATTCAACCAGAGAAACTCGCTAGGTTTCAGGCATAAACTGTGGGTAGCTAAAAAGCGATTGATTAGACATACAGAACATGTTTATATAATATATATGATATGATATATATATGTGTGTGTGTATGTAGATATATATTGTCCAAGATATTCATATTGCATTCTTGTGCTATATAGGTTATTGTGGAGAAGGCAGAAAGAAGTGACATACCAGACATTGATAAGAAGAAGTCAGTATTTTCTGAACCTGTATTCCATATATGATTCTGCATTGGCTGATACTGATTTTTCTGCCTTTAATATCTGTCATATGAACTTCATGGTTGACTTGGATTTATGTGATGGATTTGTTTTTATTTCCTCCTTTGATAATTTTTTTATTTTTTTTGTTTAGGCTTTGCTTGTTTAAAATCTGCAATTTCACATGTTGACTCCATTAAGTTTTCTTAAGTTCATAAAAATTGAGGGTGGTCTTGAAAAATAGGTTGGAATACATTGTATTTGAACAGTTATGCTTAATATTTCATGGAAGTATGACAGTGTAGTTAATGCTTGCCAGCTTTTGTGTGAGTAATGAAGACATGTATAAACTCAAGCTGGAGAAAAAATTTAGGATAAAAGGAGAAAGGAAAAGTAAAAATAAAAGAAACAAAAATAAAATAAAATAAAATAAAAGAAACAAAAACTAAGTAAAAGAGAATAATTGTAACTCGATATTCCTTTGTTGTATGAATTTAATAAGAAATTAGGTTCTATCATTCTATGTACAAGTGACTTGTGATATGTAGTTACTACTTTGATGTTGTTTGTGACATGGAAGTAATTTTCCTTTTTTAGAGAGTTGTGTTGGGAACTTGGGATTATGTTTACTGCAGAAGTGTTGCAAATATGTTGCAAGTTAGTTTTACCTTTTTTGCCAATGGGGCCTCCTTTATGGAGTTAATCTTAACTTTTCTCATTAATTTAAGTTAAAGCATTAGTATTCACTATGTGGCATTTTGATTATTTATAACTTGATTGTGGGATTCTTTGTAACAATTTCGCACTAACTTGTTTTCATCTTGGTGGATACAGATATCTGGTTCCTGCTGATCTTACTATTGGGCAGTTTGTTTATGTGGTTCGGAAGAGGATAAAGCTCAGTGCTGAGAAGGCCATATTCATATTTGTCAAGAACATTCTACCTCCCACTGGTAAGATTTTTTTATTTTTTTTAAAAGTAATATAATAACAAATACTATTTATAAGAATATATAAAAAGGAAAGAATGTCTTAAGCTTACCAACATACTATTGTTGTAAAAAGTTCCTTTTGTTTTTTGTTAACTTTTTTCTAATCTGTATGTATTTTATGACATTGCAGCTGCAATGATGTCTGCAATCTATGAGGAAAACAAGGATGAGGATGGTTTTCTGTACATGACTTATAGTGGAGAGAACACATTTGGATCCTGCTAAGTGAGAGGGAGTCATGCTGAAAAATTGTAAATAAGACTTGAGATTGCAATATGGATTATGTATATTCTCAGCTTTAAACCCCTGTTTATGCTGCCCTAGCTTTGCGGATTTGCAACTTCTATAAAACTGTTATTAGTGGTTAATCCTTTTATATGAATTTGAACGAGTAAATTTGTTCGAGGTTGTTAGGTTTCTATCTTTTGTTTCAATTATCTATTTTCTTTAAAGATTGATGACTGAATAAAATTGGTTATGCATGTTCGCTTAGTTGTTTATGCCAAATTTATCTTATACCAATATCTTTTTTTTTCTCTATACCCAGTTCTCTGAATGTCAGGAAGTCATCAGGAACTGGTTTTAGCATTTTTTTAAGATTTTTATTTTTTATTTTCAAAAAATTATAAAAGTTTTAACTTTCTCTTTCATATTTGATATAGTTAAACCTAAAAAATAAGGGGAAGATGGCAGAGTGGTTATAAACTACCTTCAACATGCTTGAAGCAAAGAGTAGTGAGATAGTTATCAACCACCTCCTTATTAATCTCTCTTCATGTTTTGTTTTAGATAAAGTAAATTTTATTTAGGATGTAAAATACTTTTCAAAAGAATATTTTTTTATTATTATTATTATTATTATTAAAATAACAAAGAGAAAGAAAATGTGGAAACATGAAATAAAAAGAAAGAACATGACACTGGTAATTCCCAAAGTAAACTTTTCTTTTCTTTTTTTTCGTTTTTGTTTTTTTGTTTCTTCTGACAAATAAGTGCATGCTATTTACTAGTATCTAAATCTTTGACCTGCAATTTTCTCTAAGTCTAAAAATAATATAAAAACTCTTTGACGAATAGTTGCATGTTTTTCACTAACATCTCCAAGTAATAATTGCATGTTTTTCTCTAACATCTCAAACGTGGAGAGATTTTATAAACGTCTATAGCCTGAGATTTCCTTCAAATTTACATGAATATTGGGAATTTACAATGGACTAAATTGGATGTTCTTCATCAATGCTCCAGCTTAGAAATATCCTATGCAGGACATTTGCATGGGATTCTGCAAATGATAGGTAGACATCATAGTCCATAGTGCAGTTCATTCCAAATAAATTATCAAAATTCTAAAAGTTTCAAATTAAATAATAAACTTTCAAATTTTCAAAATACACAACAAAATTATTTTTAAAACTACAACTCGCTTGATTCCTTTTGATGGATATGTAGGTAGCTCAATTAACTAAGTGCAACTATAAAAGTATTTTCAAAATTATTTTTTTAATATATAATTGAAATAAAAAAGTACTTCTTTGTACCAAAAATTGTTATTAAAGGTTAATTTAAAAGTTATACAGTCTTGAATGGGTTGAACTATAATTTTAATAACCTCTTATGCTTCTAATAAAGTATAAGTGAAAATTGATTTGTATCAAAAAATGTATTTAAAAGTTATATAGTTTTGAATGTGTTGAACTATAATATTAATAAACTTATATACTCCAAATAAAGTATAAGTGAAAATTCTTATTGATGTCATATTTTTTGCTACCAAAAGTACTTTTTCAAATTTAGTATTGGAGTGTGCAAATGAAAAGCATATATTATTTTCATCAATGAGGTGAAATTTTAGGACTAAATTACAATTAAATTACTTCCCTTTTTTTTTCTCCTATTTTATTGAGTTTGAACCATTCCTTTCATTAAAGTCTACATTTCATAATGATTTCCCAAAGACGTTGATGATGAAAGAAAATCTGAGGAATTTGTTATCATTTTAATTTTAAAATATAAGCTTTAGGTAAAAATAGGGGCTTACATATTGTTAGTTTTCCAAAATTCACCCATTGGGAATCCTCATCCATGTAATCATTATACCCTTTAACTAAGCTATCGTTCCATACAATAGTTNAATGAGTTGAACTATAATATTAATAAACTTATATACTCCAAATAAAGTATAAGTGAAAATTCTTATTGATGTCATATTTTTTGCTACCAAAAGTATTTTTTCAAATTTAGTATTGGAGTGTGCAAATGAAAAGCATATATTATTTTCATCAATGAGGTGAAATTTTAGGACTAAATTACAATTAAATCACTTCCCTTTTTTTTTTCTCCTATTTTATTAAGTTTGAACCATTCCTTTCATTAAAGTCTACATTTCATAATGATTTCCCAAAGACGTTGATGATGAAAGAAAATGTGAGGAATTTGTTATCATTTTAATTTTAAAATATCAGCTTTGGCTAAAAATAGGGGCTTACATATTGTTAGTTTTCCAAAATTCACCTATTGGGAATCCTCATCCATGTAATCATTATACCCTTTAACTAAGCTATCGTTCCATACAATAGTCGGTTATTAGTTTTATTTCTCTACCTAATTCCGTGTAATTTATTTGAGTGTGTGTTAGTAGTAGCAACGATGAAGTTAGAAAGAAAAAAAGAATACTAAATTGAACACAACTTCACATTGTATTTTTTTTACCTAACACTTGACAAAAACTAACCATGTCACCATTGACAACTAATATAATTGCAAGGGGATTGGTATAGTAAGCTAACAGCTTCCCTAACGAAAGAATATGAAAAAAAAAAAACTTTTTTATTTATTTATTAAACTTTTTTGTGATTGCATGATAGATCAAATTTTGTTGTCAAGCTAATAATTTGGGAAAGTTTATAGAAGCAGCTAGGCTTAGAAAAAATAAGTACTTGGATACGAACTCGTTGATGTTGATCTTAGAGTCGAAATTAGTGGACCTTAAGTTAGCACATAATGTCCAATATCTTCCTTGGAATACAAGACAGCAACTTTTTCTACGAAAGTTTCAAATTAATAGTTACTCTGCAAATTTCAAAGTAATTTCCAATGATCATTCGAAAAGGATTACTAGCAATTACCCAATAATATTGGTCTCACTTCATGCAATATTCCTGAGAGAGCTGACCTGAATCAACATACAAAAAATGGATTACCACTGTAAAATAATCATATGCCTGGAAATTTCAAACAACCTACTAATCCAATCTGAAAAATGATAAACCAATCTTTTAACAATTTATTACTTTTGAAAATTAAGACCAAATATGATCAACTTAATGGTTGCAAAAACTATAATACAGTCAGAAAATTTGAGTTGGTGTAACATATTAATATAGACCCCTATATATATATATTAAAAGGAAATTTTAATATGCTAATTGTAGTAACATGTAAAATGTTACATGAAGAAATAAAAAAGAAGTTCTGAGACTGATTAATGAGTAGTCCATGTCAACGAAAAAGTAGATTCGAGATACAATATTGTCAACTTAATGTTCATATAATGGCATAATGGTTTGTGAGTTTGTTTTCAAACTGATCAAAGTCAGCGAAAACCTTCAAATTTGGCAAGCCATGCCAAGTTTGATTCACACGTTCCAGTTTCAACAGATAAGTTTATGAATAGAATGCCCTATATATATAGCCTTGAAATTAATAGAATAACGTTATTAAAAAAAAATTACAAAAAAAAAACATTATTAAAAAAAAATGTCCCATTCAACTTGGTAAGACTTTTAAATTTTACTCAGGGAAACAATAAAAGTTTTGGATCTATTCTAATTGCAGTGAAATTAAATGTTTTTCATTCCATTTGACAAACATGTTAATTATTTGCTCACATACAATGATATACTTCACTGATCAGAAAAAGAATACAACATATATATCATTAATGCAAAAATACAAGTACATATAGCTCTCTGCCTTGTATATTAGGAAATTATATGTAGTAACTGCTAAAAAAAAAAAACCACAGAAATAAAAAATTAATAAATAAGAAATAATGATGAAAATGAAAATGAAATATTTCCATTCTCATTTTATTCAAAGTTAAACTTATTACTTTTTTCGTACATATACATATTGTGTGTGTGAATTAAGCACAAGCCTTAGCAAATCCCAGGCAAGTTGTCCCAAGGGTCAGGAGCTTTGTCATGGTCTGATGCGGAGGTATGGAATAGCGAAGCTAAATGTTGCATTTCAAGCCCAAGATTATCATCTGCTACGCTTAAAGATCGATGACCATTTGAGATTTCCCTGCTATGATGATCAGTGTTCCAATCTGTGACCTGCATTGTTGAAGGCGCAAAATTCAACAGCTTTGACAAATCTTCTGGCATTGAATGGCTCTGCTGCTCTTTCATATCCTCTGTTTTTTTCATTTCTACATATTAATCAAACATTGAAAACCAAGCACACTTATTAGTATACGAAGAAGATGTTCGAAGAAATGTCTGAGTGAGATTTGGACGAATTACCTGAAGAGCTGTTATAGGAGCTGGAAGACTCCCAGAGGCTGAACGCATCCAATACACGTTTTCCTTCCTTGGAACCATAGCTAGAAGAAGAAGCTCTTCTTAAATTCTCTCCATTGAATGCCAATCCATGATGGGTTTCATCCAACAAGTCCTCCATCAGCCCACAGCTTCTTTGATTCGTAGCCGAGCTTAGCGTGTTATCAAAGGTTATATCCGAATGCATTTGGGATAATTGGTTTGAAGGGAGCTCCGACCTCAGCGTACAAATATTCGAACCCAAAAAGTCCGTTTCATGAAACTGATGTGCTGCAGCAGCGGCGGGTCGAATGCTTTGCTGCAAAGCGGCGGTGGTATGAGTGCTAAAAGCCATTGGAAACTGAAACGAATTCATATCGACCGCGGAAGAAGAAGGCGAAAGAGACTGTCCCCCCATAGCCGCTGCTTGTGGGTTGGTCGAAAATGGCAGAGACGAAGCAGAGGCTGAGCGATAGCGCTTGAAACGGAGAGGGGTTCCGAGCATAGGAGCGGGACGCTGGAAAGTGAAAGGGCTTGAGAAAGAGAAAGAGGAAGTGGTGGGTTCGAAGAGAGGGAGAGAGGAAGAGAAAGAGTTGGGATTGTGATAATGGTGTGGGGAAGATAAGGGAGAGAGATGGGTCGGTGTGGAAGAGAGAGAAACCATTGTCTGGTTATGGCTATGGCTATGGCTTGGGCTTTGGAATGAGAAAGTGGGAATGATGGGTGTTGCTGGTGGAGTTGGTGTCATTGGGCTTGTTGGAGTTGTGGGTTGAGTTTGCTGAATATCATTGGGATATAAAGGTAATCCTTGGCGTTTGCGTCTCTTTACTCTTGTATTCCAGTAGTTCTTGATTTCGTTGTCTGTTCGTCCAGGTAACTATACAAAAAATCAAAAGGTATATACGTTTGATAAATTCGAGCTTTGGAGAACAGTACTGCTGTACGATTTTGTGGTTTTAAGAAACATGTTTTAACAAAAAAGAAGAAAACAACTCTTTGTTATTATATATTGCATATTAAATAAGTGTACCTGAGCAGCCATACGAGCCCATTTGTTGCCATACTTGGCATGGAGCTCGAGAATAAGCCTCTCTTCCTCGTGTGTAAAAGCACCTTTCTTCAAATTGGGTCGGAGATGATTAGCCCATCGAAGCCTACAGCTTTTTCCACAGCGATTGAGACCGGAGTTTCTCTGAACAGAATTCCAATTGCCTTCACCATGTTTCTTTACGTACTCCATAAGAATTTGATCCTCTGCAGCTGTCCAAGGACCTTTCTTTAAGATAATCCCATCACCAGTACCTCTTTTTCCTCCTTCTCCTTCGCTTGATCCTGATGAACCACCTTCGCTCATTCCAATACTGCCGTTGATATTTGTCATATTGTTCATAATGTGGGCTCCAAAAAGTACTGCACTAATAATATATAATCACGCATACACTGTATACATGTATATATATATATATATATATATTTTACATAGGTTTTATAAAAATTATAGTATACCCTCTGTGATTGTCTTTCTATGCAAATATATTTTGCATATTTTTATATAATTTTTTATTCATTTCCCTTTCCTCCCCACCTTTCCTTTCTATTCCCTCTCTTAAAGAACAGAAAGATGGGGTGGACAAACTTGGATCTTATTACATCTCAAAACTTTTCTCCATTTTTGGTTGATATGCACAGCATGAGAAAAATTTGAACCCCCAGAAGCCAATTTAAGAACAAAGAGAAAAATGAGCGAGATTTGCTACTTAAATTTCTCTGCACGTTTGGGTTTCTGGATTTTTTTTTTTTTTTCTCGCAGTCTAATCTGGTAAATGGGTTTTGGTTTTGTATCTTTTTCTTTTTTTTTCTGTCAGAGAGGAAAAAGGAAGAAAAATTAGAGGATTATGGCGGTGGTGGAAGATGATAGACAGAAATGAATATTGAGGTAAATGAATTAAATTTCGAAGGTAAAAAAAAATTCTAAAACACTGGGATTCCGGATGGTTGGTTAGGGCTATTGGGGTTTGCCATCTTATACGCTTTTTTATCTCTTTTCTCTATCCGGGCTGTTACCATTGTAGGTTACAGCCTAAGCTTATGCACGTTTTCGACCGTTAAGAAAAAGACAGGGTGGTTTCTTGATATTTTTGGCCAATGTGATATATATTTCATAAAGCTTCTGTCATGGATTAATTCAATCTGTCTATTTCTTTCTGGCTTACTAAAACCTTTATGCTAAGCTTTTCTGGATATGCATTTGGCTTCTTTTATTAGCTAATTAATAATATTGATATAAAGTTGACAAAAATAAAAATAGGAAATTTTTTTTTTTTACTTTTCATTTTTGTGTCATTTTTTTTTTACAATACAAGGTTTTAATAGTTGGTTTGTCTATTTCAATGGGTATCCTTGTCAGGAAAGTTGTAAGAAAATAATTGAAATAAATTAGAAACTTCTGATGATTGTTTATTTTCTAGAAATTGATATTTTTTTAGTGGAAGAAATTGATATTAAAATAATAATAGTTAAGGAATAGAAAATTTTGTTTTTTTTAATTGATACATATAATTAAGATCTTCAATTTTATATTTTATAAAAGAGTAATGCTTATTGCAAAAAGGTAAATAAATACATAAAACGAGTAATGCTAGGGTATTAAAGTGGACTTTTACCAAGATGGTATGGGAAGGTGATATATTACTATTTGTTGGTTAAAAAATTAATATAATTGAATGTAGAATAATACTGTAGGTATGCATGCATGATCCAACCCAAAACCTAAAATTGTATGTTTGGGTGTTTTACTATTCAGCCACAAATGTTTATTTATCTATAACTAATTTGTCTGTTAATTAATAAAATATTAATTCATAATACTTTTAGTATATATGTTAGTAGACTTTTTTTTATCAGGATGATGGCACACTTATTTGATACATCTAACATTATTTATCTCTAGCAATCTCATTATGAATCTTTAACATTATTTATCTCTAGCATTACTCATTAATGAATCTTTGAAATAATAGATGTAATTAAATATAAACTAATAAAATAATAATATTTTATCATTTGAATGTTCTTGGTGCCTTTAGAATTATTTAAAAAAAAAATCCAAGTTGAGTTTATCTGTTATTTCAATTTCAGTTGAAACGAAGAGAATCTAAATTTCCTCCTATTTTGTAGCATTGAGTATCTTATTACTAATTATTATCTATTATTATATTATCTAAAATGATACACTATTATATTAAAAATTAAGAAGACACATTTTTTTTTTTTTGGAAAGTCAAATAAAGGAGACACTTCGAAATTAGTGGTTATACTATAGTGAAACCATATAGTAAAACAGAAAAACAGAAAATTTAATGGTATAAACCTCTTGTTTTAAAATAATATTTTATTTATAATAAGTAATATTTGTCTATAACAAAAATAATATTGTTTTTAATGAGTAATATTTAGTCCATAATGTCTAATATTTGATTCATAATAAATAATATTTTTGAAAGGTTTCATTCAAATCTTTCAAACAAAGAGGTTCACTACAAAAATTTTCCTAAATTAGATAAGAAACGGATGGTTGAAATGCCAAAACATATATTCTTCTTCTTTTTTTTCCTTTTTTTTTTTTTTCCAATTTCACAAGTTTCATTTAAGATTATTTGCTAAGTGTATCAAATATACCATTTGAAAGTTTATAGTGTAAGATTTTAAATTAAAAATCTTATGAAGCAAAATTTTTAATATCAATCCTTGAATTCATACAAGACCCAATTTCACAATTATTCATGAAAAAATATGTTTGGCTTCGCTTTTTAAATCCATGGTAAGGGTAAAATAGTTTTTTTTTTCCTTTTATGATTAATTGATGTATTTTTAAATGTTTGTTATTTTTTTAAACCATTAAATAATGATTTAGTTATCAGAGATAGAATAAGATATTAAATATAAAAATATTTCATTATTATTTATCCTAATTTAAATGGGATTGTAAGAATCTATATTCTTCTCCATGATCATATGTTAATGTACGATACAATTTAATGAAATAAGGTTTAATTAAATTGATTCTTGATATATATTTTTTTTTTTTGTGAAAAAAAAAACATACTCGTAACAGGATCATAGGTCTAGGATGTATTTAGTGAGTGGACCGACACAAACGTCTTTTTAACTTGATAAGAGTCCGCAATGAAAGTTCATGTCGCTAAAACTTCCATCATCCTCGTGTGGTAGGAGTGAAGAAGAGCACTTGAATCCAAATAAAACTACAAGACTCGAATCTCAAGGTTCAGCTGACTCATACTATTGAGCTACACCCTCAAGTCAATTGATTCTTGATATGTTATATGATTGGATATGATCTTTTATAATATTGTATAAGATAATTTTGGTAGTTTTAGTTAAATCTGTTACAAAGTCTTTTTTATCTTACATGTACATTACTTGTTCAGACCTATTTTCCAACCCTCAAATCTAATTATTTTTCAAAACTCGAGAAACTGGACTTGCCAATGAAAATTTTCTAATTTGAATCACGTCCAAATAATTTTATTAGAATTAGTTATGATTTTTTAAATTTGACCCTATTGTGTTATCTGTGAATTTGGACCAGGTTTGAAAAGTTTATATTTCAAAAACAAAACTTTCAAAATGTTCTTTTGACATAAAAATCATTGCATTTGAATTTGTATTTATTTAATTTTACTAAACTCTTTTATTTTACAAATGTATTCATGTGGGCAACATGTGTTTGATGTATTATTTGACAAATTTATGATTCTTAATCTGACCTTATTTTTATGCTGTATAATCTAGGCATCTTAAGAAGGGTGTAGAATTTTATTTCACTAAAATCAGACTAGTATTTTATTTTAAACGGAATTTGAAAATGTATAATTGTCTGCTGAAATTTTTCTATGGGAACAGAAACCTCATTTTCAATATATTAGTTAAGGGGACAAATAAACTCCAAAATTTATGAAATTTTACATTTGGCTTTTTCTCTGTGTATTACTATTCATAAAAAATTTAGATCTGGGTAACTTTTATATTGTTTGTAATTGTTGTTTGAATGAAGCATATTTAGTGCTGAAACGTGTTTTTCAAAATCTATCTTTTACAATGATAAATCAAATTGAGCCCATTATTGTGCTTTTCTTAGCTTGGGAAAAATTATGTGAACTCTTAGATGTGTTTATTGTAATTTTGAAAGATTTCATTGGGATCTATGGTTTTTCGTTTGCTTGATTATTCTAGTTTAAACAGTGGTCTTATAACAATCTTGTATGAAAGCTTGCATTGTGTAAATTATAATTTATAAGAATTTTGCTTGTTGGCTTAATTGTCATTTATTTTACCACCGGTAAGTATTTATAAGATAGTATGAATATTAAATAATATTAATAAGAAGCCTAGGCATAAGATACGGAATTTCAGAATTGTGTCTAAATTTGTTAAGAACAATTGCGGTGATTTAAACCTAAGTAAAGAGAAAAAGTGCATTATGATAAGATATGATAGTTTTTTACATTTAAGAAAGAAAACTCAAACTTTAAGTTCTATGTGCTCTATGTTAAAAAAATAAACAATATATTGTATATCTGTGTTATGAATTGTGTATATTATGATATACATATGTTATAAATTATGTATATCATGCTATATCTATATTATAAATTACGTATGTTATGATTCATTTGTATTATGAATTATGTATGTTATGTATACATATGTTATGATTCACATATGTTATAGTTTTCACTCATGTTATAGTTTAGTACATTATAGTTTACTCATGATCTATTTGATTGATCAATATATTACATGAATAAGAGATGTTATATATGCTATCCTTTACTTATCTTATGGTTTATTTGATTATAAATTATGTATTATAAGTATAAAAGTTGATATATATGTTATGGATTTAAATGTTTATATTTGATGATTTTTGTTGCAGTATATTTGAAACGTAGACATATATATATATTTACTCCTTATTACTTGGAAAAGTTTACTTGTAAACTCATCTTTTATTTATTAATATTTTTAGGTAACGAAGCTGAGTAGATTTATAATGATGCCCTTGTGGTCTACTTGGGCCATTCCATTTATAGGCTCATCGTTAGGAAATAGGAAGAGGTGAGCTGACAAGGAGAAACATCATTTTCATGGGTGAAATGAATCTCGTTTCCCATTACTTCTTCATAATATTTTTATGTTTATGTTATTTAAATTATTAAGTCGTTTATCACTATTATTTATATTTAAAAGTTTTAATTATCATTTATGGTACGAGACATGAATTTATTTAATTTATTTTTAGAAATAATTTTAATATTCCACAGAAATAATGGGAAACAAGATTTATTTTACCCATGAGAATGATTTTTTTCTTTGTCAGCCCACTTCTTCCTAACGACGAGCCCGAAGAACAAATCAACGGAATGGCCCGAGCAAACCAAAAGAAATGATATATATATATATATATATAATTTTTTTAGTATAAGCTACGTGGTCTACTATTTAGAAAGTAAAAATATATTGTAGCCGTTTAATGTTTATAATAAAACGCATTGAACGTACAATTATGTTAATTAGATAACTACAGTAGACTGTTACTCTCTAAATAATGAATTACATCGCCTGCAGTAACAGTTATATATATATATAATTTATTTATATATATACCAACAAAATGACTAAATAATATAATCCTAAATATAAACTTTTTTATTTTTTACATAAGATAATCTTTTAATATTTTTTAGACAAAGTTAAGCAACTAGGAAATTCCATTTGTTTGCCATGTCCTTGTTGCTTATGTAATAAAAAATAAGATATTAGCATGAATACATTGTGAGTTATATGTTTTTCATTTTTTGTAAATATTCTAAATTATATAAGAGTTTGCACTATCTTATATTTTTTATATTTAGTTTGCACTATGTTAAATTAAATTTTCTTTTGGCAATTTATCCCTAACCTATCCAAAATGGTACACTGATGGTCTGTTGGTATTTTTTGAATTTTCTGTCGATATCACTAAACAAACATGCGAGGGGCACATGATTTTAAAACAAAGGTAACTTTGGTCTTTTCGCACATCTTTCAGCTCCAAGCGAAACAACAACAATTTTGATGGTCAAATCATATCTAGAATATCCGAATCCATCTTCAGTTTCCAGCACTTTGCTAGTGAAATTCATAGATATGAACAATTTAAAAGTCCAGAGAGACTCTGATGCGGAACTCCAAATTTAAAGAAACTGTAATTTCAACATACAAAATGATATGGAACAAATTTTAGATAAAAATCCGCCCTATAGCACTTTTAGATAAAAATTGTATCTAGCAACACTAATTAGAAGATAAAAAATGAAATTGAAATTCGCCACAAAGTAAATACATTTGATAAGAAGATCAATTCCCAATGCAACAAGTATAAGAAGAATTATCATCTCTTGGAACACACAAGTCTTGTTTTCAACCAGAGTAGATTCTAAATAATCAATAATCAAATTTTTTTTTACAAGCTAGTAACTTCCCCTTTGTATAGAGATTAGTATTATGTTAAAAATCAATCTAGAGCATAAAATAATTAAGAAAGTAATCCTAAGGCTTAAAACTAACCCTAAATAAATATAATCCGAAAATAGCAATAATTACAAAACTGCCATTAAAATCCAGAAATAGCAATAATTATGAAACTGCCATTATACTCCGAAATAGCTAAATTACGAAACTGTCATTATAATATGCTTATTTTTAAAACTACATCGTTTCGTCTCCGCAACTCCTGAGCATCAATACCACATTCATCCTTTGCTTGGAAATCATGCTTAAATAATAATCTTTTGCTCCAATGGTAGAATATGGCTCTATGATGTCCGCATCATTCCCTTCATCTTCAAAAAGATTCGTCCTAGAATCTGAATTCATATCGAAAGGAAAAATATCATAAAAATTAAAAATAGTTTACTCATTGTACTCACCCTGAAGGGCGATTTTGTATGCTTTGTCATTAACTCTTTCAATCACTTGAAACTGTTTATCTCCTCTAACATCCAACTTCGATTTTCTAAGGTTAGAAAACTATTTTTTTCTTAAATATACCCAAACCCAATCTCCTGGTTTGAATAACCTCCACGTGTCATCCCATAAAACTTTTTCAAAGGGACTCAAAAATTTCACATCCCTATCATATTGAATAGTTCCAGGCACTCCATGCAATTTTGATTTCTCATCAACTTTCTGTAATAAAGAGACCAAAACACTAGAAAAATTGAAGTTAAGGTTAGTTTCACAAAGCAAAACCTCTCGAAACCTCATTAACAATATTGTTTTCTTGCCTAAAAATGCACTATTGATTTCTCTCTCTTTTGCATTAAAACTCTTTTTCTTTTCACTCTTCTCACTTTTCTCTATTGCACTTTCCTCTTTATTTTTCTTACTAATGCAATCACTCACCATTGGGCCTTTATTTATATTATTTTCACTATTGGCCTCTTTACACTCAATTTTTTTATTTGCTTCACTTTCTAAATCCTCATGTGAACTTTTAGATAATTTCAATTGTTCAAAATAAACCACCATTGGAGATAAAGGTGCAAGTGTGACTTTCTTTTCATTATGCTCATGTCTCCTAGCCCTTGGTTCCTCTCTCCTTGTGCTTCTCCTCATGGAATGATTTGAGATTCCATCATTTTCGAAATTCGATGGCTCTATATCTCTAATTCGCAAACCATCTCTCCTTGGGTTATTTATGGTGGTCATAAAGATTTCACTTACCTTATCATTTAGCTCATCTATCTTCATCTCTTTGTAATACTCTTCTACGGACCTAGACCCTTGTGTGAGTCTCTGCAACTTTTGATGAAGCTCTCTATAGAAATATGATGGTACAAACATCTTCCTCATAATTCTTTCCATCTCATCCCAAGTTGAGACCGGATCTTCTCTATACCTCTTCATTGATTGTATAAGTTGCTCCCACCAAACTAGAGCATAGTCGGTGAACTCCACTGCGGCTAGTTTAACATTTTTCTCCTCAAAGTAATTGTGACAATCAAATATTAATTCTACCTTTTTTCCCATTACAAGTATGTCTCGGCATCACTTCTTCCATTGAATGGCGGAATATGCATCTTAATCGAACTTAGGTTGTCATCCTTTCCTCCTCTTGGCTCCTCTCTCCTAGGTCTTCTTCTTACAGTTTGGACTTCATACTCGTCTTCATCGGAAACAATTACTTCTTGTCTCTTGGGGCGTGTTCCTTCCCTTCTAGTAGTATTGGACATGGCCATGGTCATCTCCCTCATTTGCTCCATCATCTCATCCATCCTAGATTTCAATGTTTCTTCCATCCTAGAAGTCAATCTCTCTTTCATCCTTCTATACTCACCCTCCAAGGATTGTCGTAAGAGCTTTGGATCCGGTGTTACCACTTGCTCTTCTTCTGAAGTAGAAACTCCATTTCCGGCTCTTTTAGACATTCTTACACACTCTCTTACGTGTTTAACTCAACAATGGTAAACCTTCGTGTTTCACACAAATTTGACTTTTACCCTCTTTATGCTCACCACTCAACAAGCCTTTTACCACTCAAGTCTTGTTCACCAAGTTGCACTTCAGAACCAATTATCTTAAATAAAAATATAAAACTAAAATAGCAAATTTTAAAATTAAAACCTAGCAATAAAAGCAAGTTCAATTCTAGTGCAAAATTAGCACAAAAGAAAATGACAAAAGAGTAATGAAACAAATAATAATTACTTTATGAAATCAACACAATGAGAATAGGAAACTAAACAAATTTAGAATAGGAAAGTATGAAAATAAGAAACTATGAGAATTGGAAACAAAAAAATTTAGAATAGGAAAGTAAAAAAATAGGAAACTATGAAAATAAGAAACAAATAAATTAGAAAACTAAGAAATATGGAATAATAAAAAAATCAGAAATCAATTAAAAATAAATAACTTTCCTAATATTCAGGTAACCAATCTCAATATTCCAACTTTCAAATTTTTTTTTCTTTTTTTTTTTATATATATAATCAGATTCTTCTTTTTTTTGTACGATTTTTTTTTTTATAATTTTTTTTTGNACGATTTTTTTTTTATAATTTTTTTTTGTACTAAAACACCAAGAACAATAAAGAACTCAAGAACAAAACAAAACAAAACAAAAACGCAGAAAATAAAAAGCTAATCAAAGACTCTAAAAAGAAAAACAAAGAATAAGATAAATAGGAATTTATCTTGACCTTGCTCTGATACCAAATGATGCGAAACCCCAAGCTTAAAGAAACTGTAATCCCAACACACAAGATGATATGAAACAAACTCTAGGTAAAAACCCGTCATATAGCACCTCTAGATAACAATTGTATCTAGCAACGCTAATTAGAAGACAAAGAATGAAATTGAAATTCGCCACAAAGAAAATACATTTGATAAGAATATCAATTTCCAATGCAACATCTCTTGGAACACACAAATCTTGTTTTCAACAAGAGTAGATTCTAAATAATCAATAATCAAAGTTTTTTTTACAAGCTAGCAACCTCCCATTTGTATAGAGATTAGGGTTAGGTTAAGAATCAATCTAGACCATAAAATAATTAATAAAGTAATCCTAAGGCTTAAAACTAACCCTAAATAAATATAATCTGAAAATAGCAATAATTACAAAACTGTCATTATAATCCAGAAATAACAATTATTACGAAACTACCATTATAATGCAAAAATAACTAAATTACGAAACTGTCATTATAAGATGCTTATTTTTAAAACTACGTCATTTCGTCTTCTCAACTCCTGAGCATCAATATCACCTTCATCCCTTGCTTGGACATTATACTTAAATCATCATCTTTTGCTCTAATAATAGAATATAGCTCTATAATGCCCGCGTCAGTCCCTCTTGCTCCTTCAAATTATCATGTGGGTTTCTTTGATTATACACATTTTAAAAATGTTTTTAAGGCTTAGTTTACTTTATTATTATTAATTTTTGGGACAAATTTTAGCAGGTTCAATTTCCTAGCAGCATCAATAAATGGGTTTCATTCTCTCATGGGACCATCTTATTTATCTAAGTTTTTCTTTCCTTGCCAGTTGCCACCGATCAATTTTCTAATTCTTCTCAATTTTCTTTTCCAAATCTCTATGCCTCTGTTTTGTAAGCATGTAAAGATCAAAGCTTCGAGACTCTTTTTTCCTTCCACTAACTCTTGCTAACTTCATAGAGAATAACAGACCAATAATTAACAAAAAGAGAAAGGGAACTGTTGGTCACTATGTGACTTTTTATATAAAATCTTTGCTTTGCAGCCTTCTTCAAATTATAAAAAATTTAACTAAAGAATGTAAGGAAAATAAATATTAGTTTTAAAATATTTCTATGAGCTTACTTCGAAAAAAAAAGTGAATGATATTAATATTTTATTTTAAAGTCATGTACCCTTGGTAATCTCGACTGAAAATTCAAAAATTACCAATGGTGAAATATTTTGGATAATTTGGGAGGTAGTTTGCCAAAAAAAGAAGAAGAGTAAAATACAAAATGCAAACTCTGATATAATTTAAAAAGTATTTGTGTCAACATCCCTAAAAGATATATAGGGATAAATTATTAAAGAATTCAATCTATTTTTGGTAAAGAAAAGAATTCAATATCGTTAACTTTCTAACTCCTAACTATCAACAATTTATATTTTTTACCCAAAAAAAATAAAACACTATCAACCATTTATTGGGTTTGAAAAGTGGTGTCACTTTACCCATTTTCCTTATACAAACTCTTTATTAAAATGCGTGGAGGCCAGGCGAAGCCAAACGCAGCCCAATTTTGCCGCAGTCAACAAAATACACCAGAGACAGATATTTGGATACCGACACGATATTAATGTGATCACACACACAGTTTGGGGATAGAAACAAAGATCGTGTCAATATCAGAAAAATGAAATTGGAGCCAACCAAAATTGACCTTATATTAGCAAATGCAATATATAAAGCCACTGACAAAGAGTTAGAGAGAAAAAGAGAGAGATTGGGGCACCGAGGAAAAAACATTTGGCCGAAAAGAAAGACCCTTTTACCCAATTTTGTTGTTCTTCAGCAAATTTCAAAGCCATAAACTTCCAACATGGCTTTGATCCCAAACATCTTCAACTGCTTTGCAGAATCTGATCATAATGAATCGAAAAGATACGAATGCAAAGGAGATGTTTGTGTTTTGAAGCCAAACAAGGAAGTAGGGAGAAGCAGGAGTTCGAAGAGCAAGCAAAAGCATAGCTCTGGAATTTCATCAGCTGGTCGGCTTAATAGAGGATCCTCTCAACGTTCCAAATAGAGAATTACAAATATTTCATTCAAAATGTTCCATTGCTTTCTTTGAGGAGCAATTAATTTTGAATGCAAAGAGAAAGAAAGAGATCGATCTAATGGGGAAAAGGGTTTTGTTCTATGAGGGCCAATGTTTTAAAATAATATCTATTTACAATCCTCATGCAAACAAATTGTTTTAGCTTTTTTCTTGCAAATGGTGTATTTTTTTTTTTTTTTTTCTTTTATGGGTCATGAATAGCATGCCTTAGTAGTAAAAATGATAAACATTTATTTGTAATCTGCAAATACATTGGGAAATCAATGAATTTGTCGTCTTCTTTTTTCTTCTTTTTCCTCTTCTTTTTTAATTATTTTTGTGAATTGTTTACGTGAGATAAAAGCATATGTGGAGCTTTTTTTTCCGTTAGTTTTTTGGCAATAATATGTGAAGCTAATTAAATAATGGCATTTTTTTTCACTTTATTTTGATTTCATATTAAATTATTTTCCAATTAAAATACAAAATTTGAAGTCTACAATTTTCAATGGTTCTTTTTATTGTAATTTATATGGCAGAAAAAATAAAAATATTTTTACTTATGGAGCACAATGTCAATGTCTACTTAAAAGTTTTCTCGAAGAGTGTGGTCAGAATAAATTAAAAATTATCTAAAAATTAACTAAAATTGATAAAAATAAATAAAATTTATAAGTCAGATTGTCTAACAAATCTTCTAGAAGTAGACAGTCTTTTTGATATTTTTTTTATGCCACATTAACTTAACAGACTATTTATAATTAAAAAATATATATATTTGTATGTTTATTTATCTTATATAGTAAAAACTTTTGAAAAAAAAAAGTCGCTAAAAATGCTCTGAGATTGTATTTTAAAAGATGAAAACAAATATTTTAAAGAACAAACTTGTAAAGGAAAGAACTTAATGTAGAAAAATATATATGGATATATTTCTTATATAAACTTCAAAGAATTGTTTTGAAGTTTATGTTTTAAATACACCTTAAACAACTCCAACACGATTTCAAGATTAACAAAAAGAAATAATAATAATAATAATTAATGTACCTGATTTTTTTCCAAAATTAAATTAAAAAGTATTTATGTTATATTTAATTTAATTAGTAAAATAAAATGTAAATTGTTACTTAATCATTCATGCCTTCAAAGTTTATGCTTCTAATACACACACACAAATAATAATAATAATAATAATAATAATAATAATAATAATAATAATAATAATAATAATAATAATAATAATAATAATAATAATAAATCTGTTTTCCATGAAAAGAAAAAATAAAGACAAATAAGTAAAAAGGTACATTAATACATTTTAATATGGAATTTTTATTTTGGGCCCTTAATTACATGAGGCATAAAGGGTGACTAAAATAATCTATGCAACTAATTCTCATCCACCTGTAATCAAATGTACAAAGGCCTCAACTACATTCTATGCATAATTAATCATTGAAATAAGAACTTCTAAGCAACCGATGACTCATTTAATGAATCGTACTTTGTGGCCAAAATTCAACATTTTAGATCCACAGAATGACATGTGCCACTGCAAGTAGTGTCGTAATCTTCCTCTTTCCTAGGAATTGGGATCATGAAGTTCACTTGCACTCATGGTTTCCTCAAGTCCAGAGTCGACTATCCAACAACAAACCAACCGATTTGACTGGAGAAATCTTCATTTCAATTGGAAAATTCCCAATTTTCAGGACTAAAATCTCATAAACACCTCCAGTCATGAATTTCAGGCTCTGATTAGTCTTCCACAAATGTTTTGTGGAACCCAATAAAATCTGTTATCATATCAAAGTTGGCGGGTATTTCTTGACAGACAACACGCCTCAGCAGACCAAAAATTCCACATCCCTGATATACAGGAGCAATGAATTCCTCAGGTTTGTAATGTATTAGTCCAAAATTCCTCAGACTAATTATATCGTACTCAGAGTTGCAAAGCTAGGTCTGGCTGCTGGGAATCAACCAGAACACCAGACTGTTTGACTGGGGATCCTGGAGACTGGAAACCAATATTCAAGTCTGGAGGAAGAGATTCCTGTTTCTGCCTTGCCTGGGTTTGCGGACTAAGACCCTGCCACGGGGATTGCATCTGAAACCTTGGTAAGTCAGCTCCTGCTAACTGAGAGAAAATTAGAGGTCTGTTCTGGAAGTGCCCTTCATTAAAGCGAACAGGTTGGGGTAGGAATGCTGGAACCTGAAATCTGTTATTCTCAGACTGAAACTGCATCGCCCCGGAAACAGGAAAATCACCACGAACTTGTGAAATTTGTGGACGACCTTCCCTAGTTGGGTTGTATAATGAATCTGCAGATATCTGACTTTTAGCTGTAGTGTGGTTCTCTGTTGGTTGTTTAAAAGCTCCAGCTCCTATGGACATCCATGCACGTGCAGCAGCTGCAGCTGCATTGTTTGGATCCTCTCTCCTTACCGATGGAACCGATGGCATTACTTGTTGAGTATCAACTGCAGATTGATCTGAAGATTTCTGTTGCTTCTGTGTCTTTTCAGACAACATTCTCATCAACTGTACTGGGTCATTTAGATCCCTGTCCAGACCATGGGGAAGATAGGCAGCCGATTTGGCCGTTTGATTGGGAGCACTATCAGATGGACTATTCATCCGATTGTTTGGAGAATTATTCATTCCCTTCCCATTAGGCATCCCCCCAGTAACAACTCCATTAGCCTCTGGCAACTTATAAGGTACAGACTGAGGAAACTTTGTGCGTCTTGATACTGTATCCCTTGATTTGGAAGCTGCTGTCTCTGCATTTCTTGAGATTTTTTTTTCTGCAACAGGATCAGCACTATTTTGATTGGCTGAAGGCAGAGAATTAAACTCAACTTGTTTCGGCACCTTCTTCTCAAGCGCAGCAAAATTTCTGTATTGCGAATTTTGCTGCTGATGAATGGCATTAACTGTGTTATTAGATTTAAGTCCAGCAGAACCAAGCATGGACAGATTCCCTTCTGATTGAGGTCCCCGGGTAGGACTAAATAAAGATTGTCTACCTTCTAAAGTAGGCCCACTAAAAGTATGCTCCATAACAGGAACAGGAGTCTTAAACGGTCTGTCATCCTTTGTCACTTCACCAGTAGTATGGATCTGCATTACCAAACCAGTGTGTTTTTGGGTATGATTCTCAAGCATCAATACTGGGGTTGGAAGTGGTTCGTATTCTCCAACCCAACCACGACCATATTTACATCCAGCAGGCAGTGCCTGTTGAATCCTCTGTGAAGCAACTTTCCAAGCAACAGGTCCAAGAGTTGCAGCAAAACGAGCAAGGCTTCTCGCATAGGAATATTCTGCATGAAGCCCAACCTGATTCCGACATTCAAAAAAGAATAAGAACAAGACAGAAACTGTAAGATGGAGGATAAAAAATTAAAAACAGAGAGAGAATTTTATACATACTGCAACCAGCTGCTTGGTTTCACACTCAAAGGTTGTAAATACAGATTCTGATCTGATGACAGGTTGATTAGATATGTGATAGGTACCACGTCTTTCATCAAGTACAAGCGTCTTCCTCCCTAATTTAGATAGGAGACCCTTCCCTGACACAATAGATTGATCAAACAAATTAGAAGTGACAACATGTTCTCTCTGCATCTCATGGGAAAAACATTATATTGTGCAATCTACCACAGAACATTATGCACTTATAAACTGGCATACTGTAGAGAACTTAATGAAAACAGCAAAAACACGTAACAATGGATTAAAATCCAAGATCGCTAAAAAATTTCTAAGACTCTACATATGCCAATTACATTTAAAGATTAAATTTGTATAATGGCAGAAAAGAAAAATAAAGTACCTGATAACATCTCTTCAGCCTTCTCTACATTAGCATCATTCAAAGACAAGTTACCCTCTACAGGCCCATCAGTGTTGCCAGGTCTCTCATAGCCACCAGCTTGTGTTGGATTGGAACTGTTATGTACATCTGCAGCTGTTGCAAGAGTGGCACCTGAGGAAAAGTCAGAGCCAACAGTTTCCTGTGAGGTCCGGCATAGAGGCTTCTTTGTTGGCTTCTTGACTAAGGAATTTGTTTTTAATTTCTGCACTAACTTCTGCTCTTTCTCAGTGGATTCAAATTCAATCCTCAACTTCTCAAATTTCTTCCTTGCCAGCTCTTGTATGGCACGGGCCTTTCAGAAACAATTCGGTCATTAATTCATCATATCAACTCACAACAAAGACAGACATAATATGAAATTTTGAATAAGAAAAGATGATCAGTATTTCATACCTGTTTATGGTATATGGTTTCTGGGGAATTGTATTGCATTGCATTTGAACATATCAAAAACACATCACTCTGCATCCAAAAAGACCAATTAAACTCTTTTCCTTTATAAGTTTAACGATCACAATAGATTTATACAGATGTTAAATATCTAAAAAATATGCAACTCCATGGTGAAGAAATTAGGATCAAGCAGAGTAATTAAGCCGTAAACAATTAAAATAGATTATTTCCCTTTTTATTTGTCTCTTAGAGAAAGCATCATATAGTTTTATCAGGTTTCTCTCAAATGAGAACTAAGGACCAAGGTCAGCTGCACACTAGGACCAAGCTGTAAGGCATAATAATTTGAACAAGATATTATCTAAACTTATTTGGAATAGAACCTTAAAACCTAAAGTTTTATCTGTCCCATTAGACCCAAACACAAGCCTAGGGCAGAAAGGAGAGTAAGGGGAAGAGGAAGAAACAAAATAGCTATTAAATATATATATATATATATATATGTATCTGCTAGTACTTGTCTAGTAAAGTACATGTTAGAAAAATCCTCCACTAAAAGTCTATCTGAAATTTCAATTAAAATAAATAAATCTATCTGAAAAAGTTATCATTAGATTAAGATCGCCTTGCAGGACAAGTTTCAATCTTAACTGATCAAACTACATCGATCGAGCTACAGTTCAAGCTTTACTCATTGAAAGACAGAAAAAATCAGATCTGATCCTGCCTCAAAATGAATCATAAAGCCACTTTTCCCAGTCAAATTCAATGCTGGAGGAGAAATAAAGCAAACAAAATTCAGTCTCAAAGTTAAAATTAATTCTTCAAAGCATTACATAATACTTTTGCAATCAACAATAGTCACACCCCAGTTAACTTTTGAGTTGTACTACCAACATTACAGAGACTTTTAATGTCCTGAGTTCCAGCACCATTTTTTCATCAAGAAAAACATCTATGGATTTTATGCTAATGCCCAATAATCACAGAGCATAGTTTTAACTCAAATTGAAGATCGTTAAAACTGATGGCAAAAGTCTGACTACTTCACCTCTAAAAGGATGTGATTGCGCACAATTAAAAAAACAATCACAAAAACAAACAATGTTTTTTAGAAGAATTCTAACGACATGTTTTATAACTACCTTTCCACCATGCAAATTCTACAACATAGAAAAAGTATAATAATAGGTCACTGACAATCTTTATCTTCAGTGCCCAAAAAACTAATAAAAAGGAAAAATTAAGAGGAGTTAGCCCATGTATAATCACATGACGTTTCTTGAAATGAGGAAGGTCACAAAAAGTTCCTTAAAAGGCCTACTCAAGCCCCAAAGCTAATAGGAGTGTTTGGTAACATCATAACTCCTCTGACCACATTATGAAAATAAGTAACGTAGTCTCGAACAACTAAACATATGCCCAAAAAGAAAGAAGTGCAAAGTCGGTACCCACCTCAAATTGTTCCAATGTAGAGTATGATCCGTTTGCCAACTTCTTCCTCACTGTGGCGAAGTCCATTGGATGCTCAATCACATCGTGATAGTCAGGAAGCTACAATGTCAAATACAGTCTCAATCTACAATGAGCAAAAAATAAAAATTATACGAACACAATACCAAGTTAAATACACACCTCTTCAGGATCAACTGGTTCTGCATATACACCGTAAGAGTCTTTCCTGCCACGATTTCAGAAGTTAATATCAAGAAGTCTTTTAGATTTGCGATAAGCATCAAGATATAAAAAGCAAGAATTCAGGTGCAGCACAGTACTTTTGAAGTTTGTCAAGAATCAACTCCAATGTCTTCTTATCTGGCAATAGAATCCCAGAATGAGGATTAGATGGCGTCCCTGAACAAACACAAAAAATTCAATAACCATGTCAAAACTTCCAGCAAACCCGGAAAAAAAAAAGAAAAAAAAAAAAAAACCAAAAGCCCCAAATCCAAATCCAAAATTCACAACTTAAGAAACAGCAACTCTGTTAAAAGGAAAACAATAAAACCCATAAACCAGAACGAACCTGGAAGAGAGTCGAGTCTCTTGGCGTCCGCTTTTCGACTCCTTTCCTGTCAAAATCCATAGGCCCCCCAAATAAAAACTCATAAAAAGAAAAACATATAGTACAAATAAATGTATAAAGCAAGACTGCGTTAAATGAGTATAAGAAAGGGACAGAGACAGAGACAGATAAGGCAGACAATGTATAGGGTAGAGAGAGAAAGATGTGGGTGGAGAGAGAAAGGTGGGGAGCGTGATCAGATTCTGTGGGTTTTGTGTTAGTTTTTTGACAGTTTGACTCCAAAACCGTTAATATCTTTCTAATTCCCGACACACTGAGAGAGAACCTAGAGAGAAGATTTGGATAGAGAGAGTAATTTAGAAGTCTGGACCAATTAGGGAAAAAAAAAAAAAATTCTCAGTGAATTCAGCTGAGCTGGACACTCCAACTCTATCCGTTAAAGCTTCCCGCCCCATGTTCTCGCTTCCTCTCTCTCTCCCTCACACATCGACCTCTTCTATACTCTGTCTCTGTCTCCCATTTCTCAGATCCATTAAAAATGATGTTACTCATACCTCGTCATCATCCTCATCCTCATCACCATCACCATCGCCATCACCACCGCCACCAACGTCGTCGTCGACTTCTTCATCTTCTTCTTCTTCGTCATCATCGCCACCGTTAACCCGCCTCTTCTTCAACGATTTTCTCTCACTCTCCTCTTCCTCGGACGCGTGCCCCCGCGCGTGTTCCCCACGCTCACCACTCCGACCTCGGCTAGGCGACGGCTCAGCCCCATCCCCTCCCTGATTGAGCTTCACCACCAGCTTCAGCTTCTTCTCCCTCCTCCTCTCGTCCTCCTCTTCGTCCTCGTCGTCCTCGTCCAAGTAGTCATCGTAGTCTATGTTGTACCTCGCATTTCGACGACGGAGGCTCCGCCGTATATCGGCCTCCTTCGCCGCCGGTGAGTCGCCGGAACGCCGCGCCAGATCTGCCTTGGATGGCCTGCCTTTCTTCTTCCTCCTGACGATCTGACCCATCCTTTCTCTCTCTACCACTTTCCCTCTCTAGGAAAACCTCACTCTCTCACTCTACTTTCTCTCTCTAGAACGCTCTCTCTCTTGCTTTGGGTTCCATTATTTTCGAAGGATGGCTTGGCTTTTTCGAGAGCGGGGGGCATTTGTGAGGTCCGAGCCTGAGTCCGAAACTGAGGTTAGGAGTATTGAGTGGGGTAATGAATCATTGATTTTTATTTTTTCTCCGTGTAAATCGGCATCAGCGGCTAAGAAATACGGCGTCTGGTGCTGCCCGTTGCCCGAATGAGGCTTGCGTGTCCCTTTGCCTGCTGCCCGCTCTGCTTATTTTATTTGGCCTTTTTCTTCTTTACCACATCTTTCAAAATCCTTTTCAGCGCGTGCTCACGCTCCACCCTCCTTTATTTTTACGGCTTTTTCCTTTTCTTTTCTTATTATTAATTTGTAAGGCTTTAATTAGGCCTATGCCCTACTAAACCGTGTTCGTGTCGTGTTAAATTTTGTTCATCCGAATTCAACCCGTTAAGTTTTCATGTTGAACCGTGTTCATGTCGTATCGTGTTTTAATCGTGTTTACTAGACATGTACATGAGTGTTTATTTTTTTTATTTAAATTAATATATATTGTCAAATGATAAATCATTATCAATTCATGTCTAATAAGCCTAAATACATATTCAAATGATATGCTAAACATCTTAAAAAATATATATATTAACATACTAAAATTCAACATAAATAATAACTATGAATTTAAAATATGTAAAATATTACGAATTAAATCTATATTAAATATTTATCGTGACTAAAAAATAAAATATGTATTTTAATTATAAATTTAAAAATATTCAAAATATTATAAATAAACTAAAATTAATTTAAAAATATTCAAAATATTATAAACTAAATTGAAATTGCACATCCAATATAAGTAATAAAAAATATAGAATCTAAAATAAAATATTAATATATAAATAGATATAAAAATTGTCATTTTCCAATTAAATAAAATACGAATTTTATAGTTTTCTAAAACTAAAAAAAATAATGTAAAAAGTTAACTATAAAGAAATAATTAAATTAACATTTTTCTTATCGTGTCTTATCGTGTTAACGTATTCCAACCCGTTTTCTCATCGTGTGACACTTATATCAATCCGACCCAATATCGCAGACCCAAATCCGCAAATTATCATGTCGTTTCGTGTCGTGTAACATTTTACCAGGTCTAGCTTTAATATATGATAAACCAGAATTTACAAATCAGTTATAAAATAATTTACAAATCCTTTTCACAACTTTTATTTTCTAACCTAGCGTATAGAAACTTATTTTCGTTCTTACTATATAGATTGTATGTTTTATTAACTTTTTAATCAATTATAATATAATAGTATGATACTATTACCATAAATCGATATAAATATCTAACTGTATGCAATTTTATTTTATTATAAAAAAGTACTAATTTTATAGATTGTTTATCGATAATTACATACACTTTTTAAATGCTTTTCTGTTCATTTTTTTTAATTAACAAATGCTTTTTTATACTCATATACACAACATTTATACAATGTTTATTATATTATGGATAAGAAAAAGAGTGTATGTTTCTTTTTTTCTTTTTTCTTTTTGATGATATATCATGCTTATTGTTGAAAATAATTTATTCCATTAGGACAGCCATAAGGTCCGGTCCATAACAACAGCATATGTATGCACCAAGGTTGAAAATTTCTATATTTTCAGCAAAATTTGTTTTTTTAGAGATTTGGTTATTATTTCTATGTTCCAAAAAAATAATGTGAAACTTTCATAATTTTTTTCAAAATTTTTGAAATTTTTACATTATTTTTGTGGTATTTTCATCGAAATTTTTATGACAATTACTTCATAATTTAGTCAAAATTTTTATAATTTTCATAAAAATTTTAAAAATATAGATTGTTAAATTTTAAAACTATTTTATATTTTTATAAAATATTAGAGCATTTTTTAAAATTATAATTATTTATTGATGACATATTTTAACTAATGTCGAATAATTAGGCGAATTAAAATTTGAAAGCAAAATTGAAACAATTAGAAAAAAAAATGTAAAACGATGATTATAATTTAAAAAAAATAGTTATAATTGAAAAAAAAAGATTATTTTGGCATAAATTTTTAACAAATTAAAAAAATTATTTGATTAAAAGTTTAAAACTCACATCCCCTCACATAAAATTTATCCCGTAAAATATATATAATTATAAAATTACAATAATTATATATTGTAATCATTTTTTGTTTCTTTCAATTATTTCATTATGTCTTTCATTTGTTTGAAATGGTTATGAAAGAGAATCACAAGTTTAACATAAATTGAGTTCATTTATTAGTAAAAAATATTACACAAGTAAAAAATGTGAGATAGAAATTGATGTTATAGAAAAATATTATATGCATACATACAAAAGTACAGTTGAAAATTAAAATAATAAAATAGAATATTTTTCATAAATTTTGGATTAATGAATTAATCAATCTTCTTCGACGGTGAAGTTACACAAATCCCCAGTAGCGCGTGGAAAATAATTTTCATTGTTGTTAGAAATCTGAAAGAGACCGCCGTGACCAAATGTCCCGTAGTCCAGCCCAGCAATTTGACTAAACAACCACTTTAAAAATGCATTTGCGCGCTTACCGTACTGGATTCATTGGTCATTTAATGTTTCCCGCTTTTTGTTTTACTTTTTCGGTCCGTGTCATTTGATCTCAGCCGTCCAAATCAGCCTCGTCATAGTATACTTGATGTTTCTGATTCGATTAAGCTTTTAGTTTGATCAAACGGCTACGATAAAAGGTTAGCTGCCAATACAAGGTGACCACAAAAGATCGGACGGTAGTGGGGGGCTTTAATAGAGTGGGCCACGGTTTTGAATTTCTGAAAAGTTAGCTTGCATTTATTGGGATTCTAAGCACAGGAGCATTGAATGCCACCACCGAGTGATAAAAAGAACCAAAATGGGCAAGTGCAGCCTCCTTCTGAAATTTAGCTCCTTCCTTTCCTCCTGGACAAGTTGGGACTTGGGCCCCACTTCCGGTGGACCTTACGAACTCAGTGGGGCCGGTGGGGTCCACTAGTTTGATGGTGGAAAATGGAAATAATGAGTTTGGATGGTCTATGACTGTTTTTTCACGGAGGCTAGAGGAAGGAGCTCGTAACCATTGGATGATTTTAAACAGTCAAGATGAACTGATTGTTTTTTGTGTTTTTTTTTTTTTATGAATGAGAATGCTTGTATTTGTATACAGTAAATGATGCTCTCATCCCGCACACATTTAGGAGAATCAGTGCGAATGCCCTCTCCCAATCACATCGTGGGATCCACACGGATTCTCTTCTTTTTTAATTTTTTTTATAATTAGTCAATAACAATATTGGGCTAAACAAATTTTTTTCTGACTTTTTTATTTTGAATGTTTGAACAGTATGCTATTATGTTTCTAATGCTATATATTTACCAAAACTTTTTATAATAATATATATAAATCTGTTAAAGTATTGTGTTATATTGTATTTATATTCGTATCAATATTTTTTTCATTCAAAAATTATATATTAAATTTTTATGTTAAAATATACAAATTTAAATATTAAAAATAAAAACGGATTATATTATATTCGAGTGAAAAAATTACATTAAAATTTAATTTTTAAATTTTTCAGGTTCAAATATGCAAATTTAAATATTTAAAAATATTAACAAATTCATGTCATATTAAAATTTATCAATTCTATTAATATATATATGCTATTATATTCGGTTTTACAAGTGTAAATTTAGGCTGAGCTAGTTAAAAATTTATAGTTTAAAAAGGTTCGTGCTGGGCTTTTGCAAGCAAAAGATACCATTCGGTCTAGACCATACTAATGTTTTAAATTTTAAGACCCAATGCTAAGCTCTATGAATATTAAACTAGGCTTCGAGCTCGGATATCAAGTTCAAACTTCGTAGTTAAAACATAAGTTTGAATTTGAAACTTTATTTTTATTTTTATTTTTAATTTTAAAATTTGGTTCAAATATATATATATATATTGCTTACAGTAACTTTAATAAAAAATGATTTTTTTATGGTATATATAAAATATAAAAATATGACAAATAATAAACAAATGTAACTTTAAACATAATAAATATTTTATAATAAATTAAAAAAAAATAAAAAAAAAATTATAATTTTATATTGAGTTGAACTTTGAGTCAGCTAGCCGAAAACCCAGTAAGTCAAACTTGAGCTGGATTTACATTAAAAACTAAAATTCAAGCTTGAAATTAGATGGTCTTGAACTATATCATATTTGGATTGAATTAGACTGGACTTTTTTATACAGCTTTAATCGAATTTTGAACTTTCAAATTTTTTTTCTCCCTTAATTCAGTTTGTGCAAAACAAATAGTCTATAATTCTATTTGTAAAATATAAATAACCCACCATTTCCCAAAGGTTATTAATCTTTGGTTTGAATTTGATACATAGCAAAATATGTACATATATATAAACTGAATTTCACTAAATAAATTAGGGAAAAGCAAAGAAAATACATAAAGATTCATTAGGGTTGGAATTTGCACGATAAAATATATTTAAAGGTCAATAACACAAAAAACGATTTATGTATATATATTATTTTGAGACATGATAAATTAGAGAAAGAATAATTTTTTAGATCCGAACCAAATGAAACCATAATGTTAAAGTTAACTTCAATGGTTAAATTGGGTGGTGATTATGTCGATAATTGTAACATCTTAAAATTTAAGTAAGGATTAGCAAGATAATTAGAATTAATTATGTTTAATAATATAGTTAATTACCCTAATGCTAATATAATAAAAATAATTATTAGTAAAATAATTATTTAAGTAGTTTTAAAATTAATCTAAAAGGAATATAAAAAAAATTTGGAATTAAAATTTATGAATTTGTATATTTAAAAATTAGTATAAGAAGAAAAAATTAAAAATAAAAGGAAAGTAAAATTAAAAATGAGAAAAGGAAATAAAATAAAAAAAATAAAAATAAAATGATCGTTTTGCCCTTATAGTTATATGATTATGTGAAGACATGGAAAGGGCAAAATTGAAATTTTGGGCAAAAAGCTGAATTAAAGTCTCAGCTTTCTTCTTCACGCGGGATGGTTTTCTTCCTTCTCTATTTTTGGTTGCTGGCCATGGTTTTTGAGAAAAAAAAAATTAATCCACTTCAATCTCTTCCAAATTTAGCTTAAAAATATGTTACCCATAGATTTTAGAGCCTTCTAAACACTTTAGTGAGGTTTGTTTTAACCGAAAACCACCATAAGCTTGAGTTTTTGGATATTTACCGAATTTATTTCTCACCGGATTTTGAGAAATTCCGGCCACTTCTCGCCTGAATATTTGTACCAAAAGCTTCATTTCTCACTCATTTACAAAACCCAAGTGTTAGAATTAAAGATTAGTGAGCTAGGTTAAAGATTTGACGAAAATGATACAAAGGGGATTTTCGGATTTCTGGAGAAAGTGTGAAATTTTGGCTCAAATTAAAAGTAAATCATGTTTCTTATGCTTAATTACATTGTATAATGATAAGCATTGTAGTATAGAGTTGGAAAATGGAAATTTAAGGAAATTTGTGAGTGTTTGGAATGTGTTTTGATGAAATTATGATGATAGATTAGGAATTGTAATTGTAGTTAATGTAATAAATTATAATTAAGAGATATAGAGGAATTTTTTTTCTTTCAGTGGGTCCCACTGATAAATATCCATACAAGAAAACCCTGTCCTAAACTAATTGCCCTCTTTCAAATCACATCTAGTGGCCCTCGTTAATCTTTCTTTGGATGCCGTGAACGATTAAAGCAAAAAGAATAAAGATTTCGAAGATTTTATAAATGTAAATGACTTTTTTATCACCAACATATGGCAATACGTGATTGGTAGCAACGATGTCGGCCATCCACTGTTCCTGCCTACTTTTTATTTATTTATTTTTTTTAAAACCTTTATTTTCCTATCACGTGTGAACAAATGCTTGGCTCTATTAATTTTAATTTTGCCCAAAATCATAATAATTATGAAATAATCCTCTCTCAATATTAACTAGTATCCTCTTCTTTACAGGTCAAAGAAAATACTAAAAACAATGCTTAAATATCTTAAAAGGATTTCAAAAAAAAAATATATATATATATGTATTTATCTTAAGAAGATTAACATGAATGACCATTTGCAAAGCTAATTTAAATGGAGAATAACAAATTAATTAATTTTTTTATTACGTTTGGAGGACAGGTAATTTTGATCCAGCCCAATTTCACGAATTTAACAAATTAATTAAATAAATAAATAATAAAAGGTAGTTATCAATTTTCATTTTACAAATAAATAATAAACGGTACACCTTATTTTATTTTATTTTGGTGTTCATATAATTTAACTAAGATTTAATAATAAGAAACTATTTCCACTGTATCTGGCACACGTGGGAGGGCGGTTACGTCTTCTATTGGACTACAGATTTGAAATAGTAGAAGAGATGTTACATCACGTGCGCATTTGGATAGATATCTCGTGCTGTTCCGGTTTTAAGGCATCCATCATCGCCGTTTGTTTTACCAGTGCGCGGCAACCTACGAGCCGTCCGATTCGGTTACAGTCTGGTCCATTGGCTCCAAATCTCACGCGCTCATTTATGACGGTGGGAAACACGAGCTCACCCAAAAGTTAGTTAGCTATTGGCTATCGATGTTAAAAACAAAATTACGTAATCGTGATAAGTTTTGTATCTTGTTCGAGTAGTTTTAAAATATTTGCAATTTATTTCTAAAGTTTGTAAATCGTGCAGTATTAATTTAAAACCCACACTGTAATTTTTATTTTTATCAATTGTATTTATAAAATATATAAGCATTTTTATTGTTTAATTAAATTATGAATAAAGTAAACCAACAAAAACTCAACCTTTTGAAAATTTTATAACAATCTTTAGTCAGGCTAAAATGGAAATATTTTCTACTTTAAAAAGCTTAGATAAGTGAATTTCATTACTTATGAGAATGTATGTCGGTCAAATTTATCATATCAATTACACTTAACTCATGAGTTTTAAATAATTCACTTTATTTATTTTCAATTTAAAAAATTAAAAATATTTTTATTTAAGAATTATTGTTGCTGACAATATTATCAAGCACCATATCAATTACACTTAACTCAATAATTTTAAATAATTCTTTTAAGTTAAAAATATTTTATTGATGAGAATATCATCAAATGCAAGAGCTGTCATTTTTTTTTGGGTAAAATGCAAGAGCGGTCATTATTCGTTTGGTCCCATTACATACTTCATTTTTGGTGTTAAACGCATAAGAAAAAGCGCGTGGAGCTGGAGAGATGCTTCTCTTTTTTTAAAGGTAGATTTGAAGCCAAGCCAAGCCAAACCACACATGCATGCGATATTTTTCCTATGTATCTTGTTTTTTTGATGAGCTTTTCCTATGTATAGATGTATGATAGGAAGCACTTTATGCCTTACTGGTGTAGAAACTAGCTGAATTTTTATATTTATAAATATAAAAATTAAAATTTTAGTAGTTTTAATTGGATTGAAATATTTTTTTTCTGCAGTTGCTGTAAAACAATTTTCAATAATATAATTTTCAATATATACTCTTATTAAATTAAAAAAAAAAATTTAATCAACTCGTTAAATAATTTTTAAGCTCATCATTTGTAAATTTAAAAAAAAAAAAAAAGATTTATGGATATGTATACGTACACATTAATTTTCTAAGATGGATACGCTGTCCAATGAGAGAGGAAGAAGAAGCAGAATAATCACATGGGCATGCTGACACGTGCCATGTTCACCCATTTATGAGGCTGAGCTGTCCATTCTGATACCATTCCGATACACAGCATAACCAAAAAGCAAAGAGATCATATTCCTATAACCTTTACACGCCTAAGGAACCGCGTACATGATCTGTGTGTGCGAATTCGCAACCAATAAAAAGCCAACGCGTAGCTCTTTACTCTCTGCATATAAACCCACCACGCCACTCACTGTCTTTGCAGTTTCATCGCACAAAATAGAAGTTTAGCCATCATAGATTTAGAGATCATCACTCTTTAAAATACAGTCATCTCTTTTCCCCTCTTCTCTTTTTCTTTCATTTTCCCGAGAAAAGTAACACAAAATGCCGAGCCAGGGCACAGTAAACTTCATAGATATCATTTTGGCCATCATCTTGCCTCCTCTTGGTGTCTTCCTCAAGTTTGGCTG
>QANX01005976.1:0-97073 GCA_003254975.1 Ochetophila trinervis
TTAACTCTGAATTTTATTCCATAAAATAGTAGTTTTGTTACTATGCTATCTCTATATAGACACATTATATTTTAACTTTGATATATACAAATTAATTATTTTCTAAATTAGAATATTTATAAATTTCTAAAAATACAAAATATATCTGCAAAAATGATCAAAAAACAAAGTATTATTATAATTTTTCCCTAATTGGAACCAATATCATCCAAAAATTAAAAAAGAACAGAGTTGTCATTGTTTTATATCATTTTTCCGGGCATTTTTTTACAACATTTATATCGGGGAGCGATTGGACCCGGGATATATTATTGTGTTAGCTACACGCACACGCGTTAGATAGGCATGAAAGCTTCAATAACCATCTTAGCAATTTTTGTGTTAGATTGAGAAGTTAGCTTTAGCCTTTTACCAGCTGCTCTTGTTCGAGGAATATTAATTTTCTGTTATTATTATTTTTTTTAGTGATAATGGAGGAGATGGATTCGAATTCTATTATTATATAAGAAAATAATAGTTTTTATCATTGGCCACACACTCCAAAGAAACTATTAATTTTGCATGCCTCAAAAAAAAAAAAATCTATTCAACCTGAAATTATTAAATTTTGATATTTATCATCATCGGTGATAATTATTAATAAAATCATTCTGACATAACTATTACTCATTGATTATCTTTAAAAAACGACTTAAATTGTTAAATAATATACCAATTAAATTATCATATGAATTTCACTAACAATTATTACAGATAATATTTTTCAAAATTTATGAACATAGCCTTTGGCCTTTCACAAATATATATTAGTACAGATTGGTTTGGCAGGAGAGACAAAAATCGAATGCTACAAATTAAAAAGGACACGTGGTATCCATCAAAAAATGAATATTTAGATTTATTGAAGAAGGGAAAGAAAATAATCAAAATCTTTGTATATTATCTATAAAATTATTATTATTATTATTATTATTATTTTAAAATATTTTTTTATTTGAATGAATTATTAATTAATATACTAAGACAAAATTAAAATTGTGTTCTCTTTTTTCTTTTTCTTTTTGTCCTTTTCTCAAAATAAAACACAACGGATAACCACTACAAGAAAAAAAAAATACTATTAGGAATAAGTACATTTTATTACAATCATTGATTTATTTTAAACAAAGAATAACATCATCAATTTATACAACTTTTAGTCATTCTATACCCAAATACACCTCTACAATTACTCTAATATCTTCTCACTTTACAATGAAGCATCAAAATCACTAAATTTCAGTTTGAAAAAGACAGAGCAAAGTTGCCGTGTTTGATTTTGACATATGGTTGTGATTGTATTAGATGTGGACCGACTTTTATTTGTTTATTTTTGTTTAGATTCCCTACACTCAAAGAAGCTGTAGATGCTCTCTGATAATAATCTTATCCAAAACAGCTACACTACCATCTGGCAAGTACAGAGTTTTAGATTATTATTTTTCTGCATAGGAAAGAGAATCAGTAGTATATATAGGCTAAAATTTGTTGATAAGATTAGCATTTTCTGCGTCAGCTTCTAAGACTAAAAATAACAAAATATATATTTTCTTATATTTGGCTTTACATTCAACCACTCAAGCCATAAAACCAGCTACTCAGTATACGGATGCAGAAATGCTCTACCAACCCCCAACAAATTGCCGTGCATGCTCATTGCTCAGCTGCTAAAACCTACATATAAAAAAATATAAAAAATTAATTATATTATTTTGTTAGTCATCATATAATAATAATAAATAATCCATTCAATTGTTAAGAAAACAGAAAATGGATTCCGGAAAAAAGAAACGAAATGAATATTATGTTAAGGAAAAAGATATATATGAGGTAGACAAAGTGTTTTTAAAAGGACATAATAGTCTTAAAAGTGGATCTATTTCATAATTGCATAAAAGAAAAAAGAGAATAATTTACCTTGATTAATATCGTATATTAAGTTTATTATAAATTATATAATAATAATTAATAATTTAAGTGTAGATTAATTTTTTATTTAAAAAAAGTGTATATTAATTCAATGTATTTTTGGTAAAATCTAGAAATTGATAAATTAGCTAAAAATTAACATAAATGCCTCCAATGAGAGACAGAGATAAGAATGATAGGCTGATAGCGGCAAACTAGAATGCATCCTTATCGACATTGATTGCCCATGGACACTCAAACTCAAATACTTTTTTTTTTTTTTTTTTGAAAATCAAACTCGAATACTTATATCTCTCCTTTGAATGGATGGCATATATTATTTATTTAGTTGAGAAGCTTCTTCTTTTTCCAAATATTGGAAGAAAAGCATATACTAAAATTTAATTTTTCATAAATTTATGTAGACAAGATAACATGTTATATTATATCGTGTTCATATTAATATTTTTTTATTTAAATTTAACTTGCTAAATTTTCGTATTAAAATATACAAATTTTAAATTTTAAAGAATATATAAATTTAAATTGTATTCATGTAATATCATATTTATATCAAAAAATTTTCATCTTTTAACTCAATCAGTTTTCATATCATGTTATCATGTATTTAGAAAATAATTGTACCAAAATATTTCTAATTTGAGTAAATCAGTTTCAGAACTACTAGATTTTGAAAACCTACTGTACGTATATAATAGATTTTTATGTGATATTTAATTTTTGTCAACGTCTACCTTGGTGTACGTGGACCATCGGCTATGCCTATGATTGTGTGGGATTTTTAGATATTGACATTGACAGTTTATTAAAACATTGACATTGAAATTGATGTTTACTTTTTAAAAAAAAAAAAGCATAGAAAACAAATAAACATTTTGCTAGTTTAACTGGAAAAAAAAAATGCTTTTCTTATTGAACTTATGGCAGGTAAGTTCTTACAAATTTTACATTTGTCCGTACACATGATATTCTTGTGGTTACAAAATGTATTTTCAACCAGCTTATTGTATTTTAAACACATATTTTAAAGTTTATAACTAAAAAACTTTCCATTTGAGGTTTCCCAGTGTTTCTTTAATTAATTTATTTATTTGGTATTTATTAGCAGTCCCCACTTCGTTTGATCCAAACTATGTTTGGCACATAAAAATTGTAGCAGATCTCAGTTTTAAAAATAAAATAAAACCTTAATTCATTGTTTGGAAACATGAGAAAAAAGTTTATTAATATCCTATGAGCTTGTATTCTATTATCCCTCTACTTTTTCCCTGTTGACTAAATCAATTATATTTCTTCCGCTACATAAACATGTTTCAAATTCTATACCAGATGCACTTTTAGAAGTAATGAAATTACTAAATTATTTGAACTCTCAGCCTAAATTTTTCTTCAGTCAAAAAAAGATATACCCCACTATTTCCATGATAATACAGAACAAAAGTTTGGAAATTTTTTTTGTGCCTAAAGCAAATATATTGGTACAAATGTATAAGGCTATCATTTAGCAACATATCCATCCAAGATTTCTTAGGGCTAATACCAGCCAGACAGTTGGCAAGATGTGGAATAAGCTGATGTTTGCATGACTGCACCTGAGCATCACATGCATATCCATGAGCAAATGTGAAACAACCATTGACTTGTAGTTTAATGTTCCATCAAAAGCATTAGCCAGGGTTCCATAATAGAGCAAACAGGTAAATCCAACTAACCTCACAATCACAGTGATAATCTGACATTGGTGATTGGTCCTTCCTCTCATGTTTCTCTTCTTTGTTATTTTAAGCTGGCAAGGTCCAGTGAGATTTTCTATTTGTTGGAGGTCAGAAAGTTGCTTTAGAAAGTCATTAGATTCACCCATTCCACCTACAACAAAAGACTTCTAGATCTCAAAAGCACAAAGGAAAAACAGGTTTAAGTTTCCACTTGGTAAAACCCCACATAAATTGCAATATTGAAAGATATAAGCATTTTGTTTCAAGCAAAGCAATCATGAATAACCATTATGAATGTTTTAACATAATATAATATGTACCTTAAATTCATAGAAAATAACAAAAAGTTAAATTGATGGAAAACAAATTGTCGTACTTGGTGTCTCATGAATGAAAGAATGATGGGTTTTACATACATAGATATATTTTTTGCTCGGAAATAAAGAATTGACACAACTTTACTTTGTTGTTCAGGCAATAGGTTTGGTGCTTGAGACTGCATAACCATTATCAGGCACAAGAGGAGCACGTTGGAGATTTTTAATTTTATCCTTTCTGAGAGAATGTGGGTTTACTCCGGCTTTGTGAGCTGCAATAACGCCAATTGCTTCCCAATAGTTTGAGACCTTAACCTGCATAAGAACTCCAATTTCATTCAAGAACAGAACTATACATTGTTCTGGAAAATTCCTTGTCTTTTGTGTACTTTTAAATTCAAATTTCAATTCTATATACATAAGAGTCTTAAGACCTGAAGGATGAGTATTAGAGCTGATCATATGCTACTCTAGTTTATGGTTATTAAAGATGGTTGTTTCTTATGAAACACAATTATACTAATAAGAAAATAAAATAAAATAAAAAATAACGAATAATAATAACAACGACGACGACAACAGTAATAATAACAATAACAATAACAATAATAACAAAAGAGCAGCCAGTGCCACCATCTGAGGGATTCATTTGAAGTCTGCAACTAAACTGTAAACTGGTTTCCAAATTTTCTCCAAAATGTTACGTATAGTTTATGGTGGCACATGACTATACTCGGTAAGTCCAAAGAGATAAATAAGTTCAAAGCTAGACAATTCATAAAAATAGCAAATACATTAGAGGGGGATCGAGGAATGATGTAAATTTTACTTCAATTTAAATATCTGGCCAATGGCAAAAGAATAAACTAAGTAAATATTCTATTAACAAAAACATTTTCTTCCTTGAGGTTGCTTAAATCAGGAAATAGAATATGAGGCATGGATGCATACCGCTTCAATCCCAAGATTATCTGGTGTATCATTAAGAACTGTTTCATTTTCCTCCACAGCAATAATAAGCGGCTGTAATGAAATTACTATTAGTGACAATAAGAGGATGGTGGCTTAAATGCTGTCAGGAAACTCTATTTCTACAGATTAAACCAAAAATATCAAATTAATATCTCTGAGTCTGTACCTTATTTCTACTCCTCCGTGCAAAAGCAAGAGCACCATCTCCTGCACAAGCATCTATGGGAAGGATAACACTATCCACATTGCTTGCCAGTATGCTACTTTTCTCCAAGGACTTAGAATTGTCGATATATTGTGGCGCATTACTTAAACCAGCCAGCACGCAGGGCAAGAATGTATATCCCAACTGTTATAGAGAGGACAAGTAATCATGCATGCCGACGCTATGTTTGGAAAACAAACAAGAAAAGGCAATTTTGGTTCACAAGTTGCATTCAACATGCTTGGAATGTAAACCATATTTGTATTGGAAATCAAACAATTAATTCACCTCTTAACCTTTCTCCAATGACTGATCAAAACATTCTTTCTTTTCTTTATTTTTCTTTGAGGAAAAAAAAAAAAAAGAGTCAACCTTTAACATTCATGGATACTTCATATATTGACTGCTTATTTCAGCCATATTACAATAGTCATACTATACCATCGTCTTTTGATTACAATCTTAAAAATTAATAGTAACCACATAAGAATTAGATATCCAGATAAAGATAAGGAGCAAAAGGAGAATCAGCTAAATTCATCCCCTGTATTAAATCTATCATCACAATTGTGTTTGGGTTAGAGTTATCAGATCATTATGTTTAGGTTTGAAGCCTTATCATCTTACTGTAAATGATTATAAAAATGTAGACTTGTGACGCATAGTTCATCAATTCAATACAGAAAATATTCGAAGCCTTATTAGCTTTTCTAACTTGGTACTAGAGCAGGACCGGTATTTTTTTTATTTTTCTTTCAGGCTCATCATGTTATGACTCTGGAATTTCTTCTTTCCAAGGAGCTCATTGGAATGTTTACCCATACCATAAATTTATGCTATGGCTTCAACTTGCAATGGCTGCCATCAAAGGAAATGGAGTTCCGACTTACATCGAAGACAAAAATGCTGCACCTGCTGAATTCATTAATGAGACTGCTAACCATACCAAACAGTGCCTATATTCACTGGCATCAGCTTGATCAAAAAATTTGTGTTGGTTCTGCTCCGATACCAAGTTAGAAAAGATAATAAAGGCTTTGAATATTTTCTATATTGAATTGAGGTATGTATACACTTATATAGTCATTTACAGTAACATGGTAAGGCTACAATCCTATACAAACTGATCAGATAACTCTAACACAAGTGTGATGTGATAGATTTAACATACAGCTAACCTTTTCTTCTTACAGATAATACATATTTCATTATAATCCTTAATACTAACTTAAATCTGTGCTGAACTGCTAACAAAGGTCCCTGGACACGAATTATCCACAAAGGTAGACAGCGTGTCTACATTTGTTTGAGAAACATAAATAGTAATACTTGTTCTTGCACTATTTACAACGAAAAGATAACAAAATAATAATCTAGATCCTCCAACGAATATCACTAAACTAAGATCATGAAGCAACAAAAAACTGCCAATCATTAAAAGCTTCCTTCAATGAAAAAATTGTTATAGCAAACTTATTACTGACATAAATCTGCTACAATTTTTTAATACTTTGCAAGACACATAACCTTATTATTTATCTATGACCACCTATAGCTAACATCCTCTACAAAAAGATACAATCTGCATCTACTGTATTTAAATCTGGGCTAGGAATCTTGTTCAAATTGTTTCGTCTACTTAGTGATAGAATATAATACACTTGACTTGCAAAAGGGATTTAGTATCCTATAATATTTAAAATATCTTGGCTACAAATTGTGTTTTAATTTTATCTACTAAAAAGGCATGTATGAAATAACAGAACACTCTAGCTCTTGATGCTTGAAATAGCACAAACTACCAAGGTATTGATTGGAATAAGAAAAAATTGTGACAAGGGACTACAAAATTCATATCACATGAAAGAATAAATAGTTGAGCATCGTCTGTGTGTGAGTGTGTGTGTGTGTGTGTTTGTATGTGTGTGTGTGTGTGTGTGAGAGAGAGAGAGAGAGAGACTACGAAAGATGTTTTTAGTTGTCACTTTTCATAAGTGATTAATAGATTACCAACCTCCTCAGCAGCTGATTTTGGAGATAGTGATAGGCTCAGGGGAAGGGGTGATAAAGCAGGAGCGTGTGCACATGGAATATGGAATTCCCTCACCACTAGATGGCTTATAATTGCTTCAACTCCTGCCAATATGTCAATTCCCTGCAGAGTAAAGGTTATACGGTGGAATGAGATGTGAATAACCAAAAGGAACGAAATGGCTTCATTCTTAAAAATTGAAACAATGGCAAAGCAAGATGGTTATAGATGCCAATGCCAAATGAGAATATAAAAATACTAAAGAAGTAAACCGAGAACAATTGATCTCACAGAAGTGAAGTACCAATAATAATGATAGTCATATCCAATAGACAAAGGACAGGTGATATGGGAGAAATACGAAGAAAATGAAATATTAGCTACACCAGCATCTTCTATTTGCAACTCAAAACAGTGGTTGTAAAATTCACAAATCACCATGCTCAACACTCATAATACAGAAGAATAACTGAACTAAAACAACCAAGATTGGCTCACACAAACTTAACACAATTTTCCATATAAACTTAACAACCAAGATTGGCTCACACAAACTTAACACATTTTTCCATATAAACTCACCACACACTAGTGACATACCATCCCTTGTCGATAATCATCTGTTTCTTGAAGATCATCTTCAGGGAATCGTCCAACAACTGCAATAGCATTCACTTTTGACCGATTGATTAAGGTCTGCACAGCTCTCAAAAGTGAATCAGGATGCTTGATTCTCCCTGTTGATTGCCCACTCTTTGGATCAACCCACATCTCTACCTGCAAAACTTCTTCCATTTAAAGCTCTTACAGGCACACATTAGGAGACTTCTTAACCCCCTTTTCCTGTGGCTGGGTAATTAAGAATATATATGGATCATAATATGTAGATGTAACCAACATTCAGAGATAAGCATGAATTTAGTGTATTAAATTGAAATTTAAAAGAAAAATATTAGATTAATATGCAGTATACTAGATGTAACTCAACTTATTTACCAAAACAATAATGTAACTCAATTTGACTTGGCCCAAAAATTTGAGACATTAGCTATATTCCTCTAAACTAAAAGACTTGCCAGAATAACTAATAATTGAAACCACGTATTTGCAACTACAGCTGGAAAGTAGAGCAAAATGCTTTGAGTTAGAACAAACATGTTTGGTTAGAGAATTGTTCATGATCTTCCAGAGAAATATTCAGACTCCTGGACCAGTATCATGAGTACAAAACCAATATGCTATTTATCAGTTATAAACCACTTAACCCACTGTTTAGACTTTAGATAATACATTGTCAAAATACACTGAATGCCAGCAAACTTTATATACATAACAGGTTCTCACATTACTGAGAACATTCTAATTGAAAGAGCAGAAATTAAACAAACCCAAAAACAACCCATGTCCTTTTTCAGCCAACCAAAAAAAACAAACAAACAAACAATAAAAAGGTACCTCTAATGGGGTATCAGTGACGGCATATTCCAAAACAGGCAATCCAAGGGAAGCTCTTGCAGCATCAGCCACTTGTAAATGCCGAAGTTGAAGATCTTCCTCTATCCCAGCATCAAGAACCAGCCCCACCTGCTTCACATCACCACTATCAATCCAAAAACAGAAAGCTAAACAGGCAAGTAAGTAAACGCTTTGTACATTTCCAACTTCCAAACATTATTTTCACAAAACTTACGCGAAACCCATAAACAAAATAGCCAGAGGCAGAGATAAAAAGCGAAGTACCCTATTTTGATGAACAGGTTGTAGACCCCATAACCCTTCTGCAAAGCGGTCAAGAGCATAACCTTCAACGTATAAAGTGTTGGGCATAGGCCAGTAGAGCATCGCTGCATTAAGCACCTGCACAGAATCATTGTTGACTGAGCAGAGGGAAATCAACGTCCATGCTAACGATGTGATATTGGGCTTGTTGGGCTGTGATCGAACTTTGGGCTACGAGCCCAAACCTACAGAGGCCGAAATTCCCCAAATACTCGTTGGGTTATTGGTTAGAGGAAGAGAAAGAGGAACATACGTTTGGGTGAGAGATGAGGCAATCAACGACGGAGGAGAGAGCGCGAGCCACTGGTAAAGCATCTCCGGCGTATCCACCGATGGCAGCTCCTATCCCGGTCGGGACTATCATTACGCTCGTATAATCCCTCTTAAACTGCATATCCAAACAGTATCCCACAAGCCACTCTTGTCAGAATTCTCCTACTCAATTTCTATGCAGCATGTAATACCTATATTCGTTCTTTAATCTAGCATTCTAAACTGAGGAAAATTTATTATTTACATATTTTGAACGGCACTAACCCTGATTGAATGGTTTGGAGCAAAGCATGAAATGGTAGTTCCAACGGACGGTCTGGATTTGGTGGCGAACCCAGTTTGGGAGGCGACAGTGGGAAATGGACGACTGAGATGGACCACCATTTCTGGCGGAGAATGTCTTGCTTTGAAATATTTCAACTGTTATTGTGCCGTCGAGGGAAACGAGGATAAAGTCCCGCTGTATTCTTGAATTTCAACTTACTTGACGATTTTACCCCTCTATAGGTGAAAATTTTGCAAATAACGGAGATTGTCGTATGTGATAAATATAATTATTTATAATCAGTAAAATGTGTAACTGAGTATATTCGTATATGAGGCGTGTCTGTCCTAGTTAATTTATTTTTATGTTGGGGTTGTATCGACTTATTTAATTTTTATGCTGTGTTAAATATTTTATAAACTTAAATATTTATATGTTTGTGTTGGACACATGTTATATTTCTGTCCGTGACAGTACCAATTATATTTTATATATTTTTTATAATATAAAATATATAGTTGAATAAAACAATTTCAAAATAAATATTAAATGAACAATTAAATAATATATTTTATTTTTTAATTGATAGATAACATAATTAATAGTTTATGTATTTTATAACTTAAAAATAAAATAAAAATTAATAGTTTTATTTTAAATATTTTATTCTAAATTAATATTTGAATTTAAATCTACATTTGAAAAATAATCAACTAAGTCATCCTTCTAATTTTGAGCTTTAGATTTTCTATTTTTTCAGTCTTTCATGCATATAAGACACTCTAAAATGTATAGTGTTAATCTTGTTCTTCACTGATCCAATATTCGATAATTTACTATATGATTAAATTATATAATTTACTATATTTAAAAAAATGAAATAATTTTAATAAATTTATCCGTTTTCATGTGAATATTTTAATAGAATAATTTTATAGAGTCTATTATTATAAAATAAGTCTTTATATAATATATTTCATTAGTATGTGAATCCTACATATGACATGAATAAGAAGATTTTGAGTATAATTTTATGGATGATTTCATGTTGCAATGCCGCCTGATGCAAAGTTTGTATATTTATGTCTATGATATTTGAAAAAAAAAAAATTGAGTGTAATTCAATAGTTATATATAGGGTAAATAACATTTTGAATTGTATTTTATTCCCTCAAAATACAAAAATGTTGACATTATTTTATTCCCTCATAAGTTGTAGAACTACACTCCACATTATCCACTAGGGGTTTATTTGGTACCAGTATTATTTTGATATAATGTATTAACTAAAATTAATATTGTGTTTAGTATTAGCTTTGTATAGTATTATATAATACATTTTAACATTTTAATACAAGATATGATGTATAACTAATATATCAAAAAAAAATTGTATTAAATAATACACTTCATTATTTCTTTTTTTGCACATATAGATTTTTCTATACAGATTTTTATTTTATTTTTTTATTCTTGGGGCATATCTACTGTCAAATTTTTGAATTTTTTTTATGCTTTATTTTTTCCGTTAGCCAAACGGTAAATTTGTTAGTATTGAAAACATATATTCTTTCATATCGTCATTTTAGATTATATTTGTAATTTTTATTGTTTTATCTGCAATTTTTGCTAGCCGAGCTTAAAAATAAGAAAGTAAAAGCAAAACTCACAATCTAAGTTATATATACTATTAATTTGTTTTTAATATTTTTAGAACTCACTAATGATAAATATTAAAAATTTTAATATTAAAAATTAAAAATTTTAATAAAATTAAAAGTTAAAAATTAAAATTTAAAAGCTTTAATAAAAGTTCAAAAATTAAAATTTTAGTTAAAAGTTAAAATTTTTAAATTTTAATAAAATAGTCCAATAAAATACTATAGTATATCAAAAATATTTTATTGTATATATATTTTAATATAAATTTTGCACCAAACACATAAAATGTATTATATAATACATTTCAATACAATTCAATACATTACAATACAATTTAATACAATATAACATACCAAATAAGTCTTAAATGCTTTGTTACGATGTCTCGATAATACATTGGTAGCCCAATTTTCTGAGCAAGAAACAGACAATGTCGAACAGCAAGACATTCAGGCACCAAAGTCAAGAATAGCCAAACCCTCAATCTTTTTTTTTTTTTTTTCTAAGACAAACCCTCAATCTTTTAAGTCTAGTTGATATTTGATGCAGAATAATCATAATTTGCCTAAAAGAGGATTGACAGAACCATCAAAGCGTGGCCAAAAATCTCCACCTCTGCATCTTTCACGAAATGCTCTGCTCCTTCATGTGTCTAATTTGAAGAGAGCCATGCTAAAATTTTTAGTAATTTATAATTGCACACTAATGGTTCTGCCACAGTCCTTAATATTGCTATTGATTTAGAAATGGAGTACCTAAATTGAAAGTTTAAAAAATTAAGGAACTCAATTAATAAATTAAACTTTATAAAACGAGAGACTACAACTATTCCGCATTGCAAATTCTTTTGTAATATATTATTCAAAAACAAAAAGGATAAATTATTAGGGGGAAAAAAAAAAAAAAGGAATGAAAAATTGTATGTTGTCAACTTCTCGCAATTGCAACTCTATTTAAGGCATTTGAGGTTTCTAGGCATTTGATGGCTAAATTTAGCAATGATCTGCTCATTACTCAACATTAGCAGTTGAATCTAAATACATCTCTTTATTGAAATTTTGTATTTATCTCTCAAGTAGAGTCCGGCTATTGAATGTTATACTGAATGTTATAGTGATTTAAAATTTAAATTAAATAAATTGCAACTTTTAATACTTATTTCGTCATTATATATTTCTACTATAATCTGAAAACTATATTTTCAACAAATCAAAATTTTATAATATAATGACTAAATTATGTATCACATAGTCACAAGAGAAGGCAAAACTAGACTTACATCTCCTGCCAACTATAAAATACCATTTCATCTATAATCACATGATTTTTTTTAAACATTATAATTGCATAACTTATTGCACAAAATATTTATAATTATTATTTTTACACTTCATAATTATTATTCTTTTTGGATAACATGATATAGCCCATGCAAACCGGATTTCCTGATTATTCAAAATTCTAAAGACAAGTATAAGTAAAAAACCCTACACAAAATTTTAAAAAAATAAAATAAAATAATTAAAAGATAGAACTTAATAATATTATATACGTTAAAAAAAATGTTTCTTTAGTTTACCATTAGGATTGGGCCTTCTAAGAACACAGGACCTCTCGGACACATTCAAGAGATAATTTTGAGGGGCCTTATCATCACATTGTCTTCATGATCCAAGATCTGCACATACAAATCATTCTTTTCACTACCTCTTTTACGGATTAAAGTAACATTTAATATCTGACATTAATAACCAATAAGTTATATATAGTTTTTATTAAAAATATATATAGTTTTAATTTTTACATTTTGTTAATACATATATTATATACGCATGTTTAGTTATTTCAAGTAAAAGGCTAATAATATGCTAAGATGGGTTGTAAACAAACCAATGCTTACCATATGCAGATGTATAGTTATTTTAATTTATGATAAGCTTTGGAATATAATTGTATACTAGAATATGCTAGAGCCTATGGTTGAGGACAAGCCACAAGATCGTGAGAAACTTGTCTTCTTTATTCTCTTCCACACAATTATTCAGTTACAACCCGTCACATCCAAAATAATGTTGGAATGCGGATCGTCTAACTTTTTCTAGAGTTTCCTCCAATTCCAACTTATCATTTTAATCATGCCCTCAATTTTGTTTAATATTTTCAAAATTGTTTCATATTTTGCCGTTTTCTAAAAACAAATCAATTAAAGAATATGGTGATACTTACCATATTTTCTTTAAATGCTTTTTTTTTTTTTTTTTATGGAATAAAATGATTCATTTTTGACTTCATAAACACAATGAAATATTTACCTTTCTTCTATTACACTTTTATAATTTTTTATAATTTTGAAATCATCTTCTTGTAAAATATTTAATTGAAGGATAAAGTACTGTGAATGTTTAGGTTGGAAAGTGATAGAGAATCTACTTACATGGCAATGGTAGACATAACCGGGATCAGCAGTTGCATCGAACACATACGATGTATTTGAATGTATGTAAGAAAATCTCACAAGAATCTTTGTTATGGAACCGGGTATAATCTTGAACACGTTCTTCCACCCTTTCTCATGGTCCGGCACCACTATCTGTTTGCCATGTGCATACATGCTTATTTGACACTTAACAGCATCATTTAGCTTTGTCATGCAAGCTTTGAAATCTTCCACATTAACCAACTCCGTTTGATCCAATACAACGAATAATCCTAAATGAATGTGTAGTGGATGATTGTCCTTCGTCAGATTGATCACGTTCCACACTTCTGTGCTCCCCGCTTTAGGAATCTCTGTCACCGGTGCTTCGTACGATTTCCCATTTAAGTATAGATGTGTTGGCTCATTGATGTCACTCATGTACTCATACATTGCGATGTATCGTGTGTGCGACGCACTGGATAACTCGGGCTCTGGATATTGGATCAACTTCTTGGGAATATATGACGTGTCAAGTTCTGTATGGTTAAGTATGATAAATTTCATGACCTTACCGTTGGCTTCGTTGACTGGATCCCCAGAAGGGAAAGGATAAGGTGCATCATTGGCTAGAATAACACTATCACTTTTAGACTTTGAAAAGTCAACCACCACATCTGTGATCTCAGATGGCCCCAGTAAAAAATTTTTGGTGATTATTGAGTTTTTAAGATATGCTGAATCAGATGCCACATGGGTAAATCTTAAACCATTGTTGAAGAAGAACCTAAAAAATCTAGCATTACTAGCGTTTATAATCCGAAACCTGTATTTACGACGTCGTACCGTCAGACGCGGCCATACCTTCCCATTGACTATTATTACATCTCCAAAATACTCTGGCTGCCATTGAGGATGAATGGAGGGATTATTTCCTGTAGAATTCATGTATATAGAACCGTCATTTTGAAAGCTACGATCAAAAACAACCATTGACCGATCAAATTCATCGCCTTTGGGTAGGCCAAGTGGTACTTCAACTTCATGATGGCGTATAATGTAGGCCCCAATCAAACCAGCTAAAAGATTGACCCTAGTCAACCCCATGGCATGATCGTGGTACCAAAGGTTTCCAGGCTGTTGGTGGTTTTGGTAACGATATTTTTTTTGGGCCCAAGTGGGTCCTCTGTCTATAAATTTAGCGGTAAACCATGAGTTTGGGTTTCCATCACTTGCAGGCTCATCAATGCCACCATGTAGATGCACCACCGTAGGAACACCTTTCTTATTTGACGGTATAGCAGTGGGAATGGAGGAGTCCCAAGGAAGTATGTGCTTTGAAGGGAGATGATTTTGCCACGTCACATAGGTGTCAACTCCATGGAGGGCTTCGATTGTCGGACCAGGAACTGTTGCCTTGGCCTTCGACTCACCGTAGGCAAACACTGGTGTTGGGGGAAGATCTTTGTGAAATTTCTGCAAAAAAAAATGTATAAGCAAAATATTTGTCACATTTCGACACTTTAGCACAGTATAAATTTATGAGGTTTTCGTTTTGCATATCTTAGTATGAAAGCTGAATAAGTTGGTTAAAAATGAATTTTTTTGACACAAACGAATACGAACAGGATACAATACGAATCCATTTATATTTTTTTAAAAAGGTTGAGAAAACTCATATTCTAATTGAATATACAGCGCCTAGAAACCCAGAAATGAATCAAACTCAGAGAGTCACATGGTTACTCTGTCCATATGAGCGTTTCAGAGGTCGTCTAAACTACCAAACAAAAAAGACTCTCAAAAGGGAAAAAAAAAAAGTTTACTTTTTAGATAATGGAAAAGACAAACAATAAACAACAAAAAATAAATAAATAATAAAGAAGAAGAAAGAAAGAAAGAAAGAGTTTAAAATAGCACATACCCATTTCTTCTTGAACATTCCAATCTTCAATGACTTAGATTTGGGAGCACCATTGACGGAATCAAATCCATATAATTTAGGCATATCAGGAAGCTCATCCACAAACATTTTCAATTTTGATGAACTTATTATCTCCTCCTCTGCCCATGAAAACCCAATCAGAGTCACTGATACTAGACTGAACAGAAAACTTGTAGCCATGGAAGCCATTTGTGCCCTGCATGCGAGGTTTCAGAGAAAGGAAAAGAGATATATATTTGGTAATGGGTTTTTGAAATGGGTTTCTGGGCTGGATTATAAATATCAGAAAAATGGGTGTTTCAATCTGATAGTACGTATTTTTATTTGTTTGGTACAGAGGATTATAAAATATGTGAAAATGGAATAATGATGAGGAAGATGGAAGAGCGACTTGTTTTCCAATGGTGGGCTGTCTCCGGAAAAAGGAGAGCATAGTCTATGCATGACTTTCACACTTTTTATTTTTATTTTTTTTTTATTTTTTCTCATTTTTAATTCGCTTTTCCCAAAATATAAAAATTCATTTTTTTCCCAAGTAATAGTGAGTATACAATGATTTCTTGCAGATTCGTTTATGGATATATCAACCATACAAAATTAATATATATGATAGGTGAAATGTCTATACAAATTGAGAAAAATACTATGTTATCATCAATAGCATTTTAATTATATATGTAATAAGGAAAGCGGAACGCTTTTAAAAAAAAAAAAAATAGAAAGGAAAAAAAATGTTGAAATGGTAAAATTACATTATTTGCGAGGTGTAATCTGTAAATAACTGGTATTTTTATTTATTTTTGGTCAAATGACTGTTACCTTGGTTTTATGGGTAAAAATAATTGATCTTGTTTTTTGGGTGAAAAACTTAGCGGTATGATTTAGCGAGCTACGCCTCAAAGTAGCATTTCATATGCCATATATAGTTGTCGAGCTTTTTTGTATCCCGCTTGCCTCTAAACTCTTTGAGTTTGGGAGCATCTAGTCTTGGAGTAGACACCACTTGTGTGGGAATGACACTAGTTGCAGCCCTCTTGCATAGTGCCAAATCCACACGAGTTTCTTCCAAGCTTTTTTTGAATTCCTCCATTTGTACTTGCATTTGGGTCATGAACTCAAGCACTCTTGCTTGAAAGGCTCGATTCTCTTGCCACGCTTCGGCATTAAACTCGTTCGTGCTTTGCATAGATCCACGAAGCTCCTCCATTTAGTCATCCATACGACCATTGAGCATCTCCACGCTTTGCTCCAATCGATCGAGCATATCCACTGTGTCGGCAACGGCTAGCTTCACCTTAACCACTCGGGTCTCCATGGTGGTGTTAATGTCCCTTGACTTTGACCACCCACGTCCCTTCTTTGAAGCATCGGGGATGGCCTCCCTTCCCCTCTCTACTCCCACAAATTCAGATGATGCCATCATCTCTTCAAGCTTGTTGCTAGCTCTTCAAGAACCTTTGCTCTGATACCAACTGTCACGGACTTGTTTTGAACTTTCAAGCCGTGCGGCCTTAGTTGCTATTCTGACCTTTTATGTTGCAACTAAGTAAGCCTTTTTTCCTACTAAAAAAGAAGAAAGCTAAGCAAGCAAGAATAGAACACAAGAGTTTGAGAGAATGAAAGTATATTGCTTGAAAGAAAGCTATACAACTTGAATTCTTGAATGTTTTTGGATTTTCAGGATGGTTTGGCCAAATGAGGCCTCCACCTATTTATAGGCAATTAAAAATAATCATACGGCTTTAAATGATTTAATCATATGGTGGAGAATGAGTCTCTAGAATTCTCTACATAAATATCTAAGATATTTACACGTTTTATGAAGCTAGAGTTTTCCAAATGTTTTTAGAGAATTCCACACATGTCTAATTGTATGAAAAACCTAGAGTTATCTATAGATTTCTAGAAAGTTCCTCACACCTCTAGAGAACTCTTGGTTTCTCCTTTAGCTTCTAGAAGCTTTCACACAACTCTAGAGAATTCTTAAGCTCTCCATAACCTTCTAGAAAATTCCACATACCTCTAGATTTCTCCATAGGCTTCTATAAGATTCTATACCATTCTAGAGAACTCTGAATTTTTCTATAAACTTCTAGAAAATTTTTAATTCTTCTTAAAATATGGAGAATGCTCATCAAATATTCGATAAAATGACAAACTTATATCGTACACCGAATGTTTAACCAAATGACATGCTTGTGACACAATGGTGGGCTGTCTCCAGAAAAAGCAGAGCATAGTCTACGCATGACTTTCACACCTTTTATTTTTTTTTCTCATTTTTAATTCACTATTCCCAAAATATAAAAATTCATTTTTTTTTCCAAGTAATAATGAATATACAATGATTTCTTGCAGATTCGTTTATCGATATATCAACCATACAAAATTAATATATATGATAGGTGAAATGTCTAAACATTTTGAGAAAAATACTATGTTATCATCAATAGCATTTTAATTATATATGTAATAAGGAAAGCGGAACGCTTTTAAAAAAAAAATAGAAAGGAAAAAAAATGTTGAAATGGTAAAATTACATTATTTGCGAGGTGTTATCTGTAAATAACTGGTATTTTTATTTATTTTTGGTCAAATGACTGTTACCTTGGTTTTATAGGTAAAAATAATTGATCTTGTTTTTTGGGTGAAAAACTTAGCGGTATGATTCAGCGAGGTAGGATATCTAGCTTACTCACAAAAATAAATATTCCAAAAAAGATAAAAATAATAATAATAATGTTTTACACTATCCGACAAATAAAAATTTTAGGAGATTAATTTACATCAAAGGATTTTCTTCTGGCAGACAAGACTTTATGACTTGCTAGAATTTGGAAGAATTAACCTTTCCAACTTGCATTTTGAGAGGTATAAAAGTATTTTCATCGTCTACGAGTTTGAAAATTGTAGTTTAAATTTTAATAAATATATATTGATTTAAGTGTTTTTTTTATTTATTATTGCACGAGAGAATGAAAGTTTATAAATAATAAGGATCTTCTGTATAGATTTCTACTAAATTATAAAGACGCATAAAATTGACTCATTTATTAGATAATTTTTAAACTCATAACTTCGCTATAAATATATTATTTTTTATTCACTAAAAAAAAGAGTATAAAAGCATTTATTTTCAGTTTTTAATGAACTTTTTTATTACTTTGAAGCGTTAGCTTTTTTGTTTTTTCAATGCTAATAAGAATTCGTCTCAAATTCATTTTAGATTATGTTTTAGAAAATTTAAGCTTATTTTAGCTAAGGGAAAAGCTCTCTTTCGTGTCTGTTATAAAAAGTTAACCAAAGCAGTGTGAAAAGTAAAATATTAATTTTTTTTGGTAAAAAGTAAAATATTAATTCATTATTACTAAATTTAGGTATGTCATGAATTGGAAATAGGCTTTGCAGAAAAAAAAAAGTTAGTACTGTAGTCTGTATATAACAATCTAAAACAATCAAACTAACCTAAAAAATCTGAAAGTATCAATGAATCAGCAATAGCTATAAAATTGTGGGAATTTTTAATCCCTCTTCAATGTTCTTTACGTACGTAATTCGTTTTTATTTATTTATTTTTTTGCCACATAGTGTTTCATAGTGTTCTTGAAACAATTGGACCATACACTACTAGAAAATAAGGTCAAAAACAACGGTGAAAAACCGACGTCTTAAGTGTTTATACGACGGATACAAAACCATCGTCTAATGAGGCGTCGTCGATAGTCATAAAACATCGACGACGGTTAAAAATCGACGTCTAAAATATTACTACGACGAACCACACCGTCGTCTAAAACAACACCGAAGCCACGTGCGGGCCATGCGGCAAATACATAGACGACGGTTTTTACTAAAAACCGTCATCTATGTTCATTATCGACGACGGTTTATCCAATGAATTGTCGTCGATAATGAAAACTGGATACGTAGCAGATTTGCAGCTCGTCGTCGATATTATATATTTATGTATATAAATAAATATATATATATATATATTTCTACTTTTATATATTTAAATATATTTATTTAATATAAATATTTTAATAAATAATATATTTTCAATTAATAAAATAATAATTAATATAAAAAACAGTAATAATAAATTGATTATATTAAATTATACAAAAGTATAAACATTTTTAATTAAAATAAAATTACAAATTATACCATACTAATTACACAATAACATTAACAATTACAAAAGTTTTATACATAATTAATAATTAAACTGAAGTAATCAAATGATGATAACAAATTTGAAAGGTTCGAAACTTCTTCAGTAAAATATTCAGCACAATCCTCTCTAAATTCATCCACGGAGTCTTATATCCAAATACAATTTTTAAACTGTACATAAAAATCAAACAAATAATATTAATTCATTAGTAAACATAATATTATATATAAATTTACAGTTACGTTAAAATTATACTTATAGTATTATATAACTGAGACTGTGGTACTGATGAATCGATATTTATTATATCCCTCATCATCATGCATACATAATATGCACACTCATGACTTGTCGGTTGCAATGGTGCCTACAAAAAAATAATTTAAAATATTAATTTACATAATTTCTAATACTTTAACATTAATGAAATAAATAATTCATAGATTTTACCTTTCTGCCTCGCCAACTAATTAATTTATTCTTCGACATTTGCCTCTTCGGCTTATTCCATAATGTCCAAGCTCTATATATATATCATTTTATAAATAAAACAAATTATTAAAAATAAATTTAATCACTAAAATTAACTTACTTGCTTATTAATCGCTTGAAATCAATATCAGCTTTGGTGTTGGCGGAATCAAAAAACCAAATATACCCCAGGTACGGGTCCACGACACCAAGCGTCCAATGAGCACTAAAATAAATGTCAATATTAAAAATATATAATATACTATATATATTTAAGAAAGTAATAATTTCGCATATAATTAAATTGTACCGACAATGATATGGAATTAACCATATCCTATTGAAGTCAGGCTGTTATTTCCACCGTCTAACCAATTGCTTAGCTTAGGATGCCAACATTTCAGGTCCAACATTCTGCACCACATGTGGATCAATAAAAGCATATAACAAAATCTTTCCAGTGCGGATCATATGTCAATATAGCTTCCTGCAAAAAAATATCATGTCAAATACAATTTAAAAAAATTTTAAATCGAAAATAAATTAATTATAACTTCAAATATTAACTTTTAGCTTACTTCATATAGAATAAGACGCAATCAATGTCAGCACTCCAGGATGAGAATTGCCTATCATACCCCTCCCCGGGTTGAATTGAAGCTGCGTGAGTCCTTGTTGGTTGAAGACGGCGGCAGCTACCATCTTCATTAATCTTAGCTTCGGTGGTAGGTCAGAGGTGATTAATTGATACTGACTTTCATTGGTCGGTGGAGATGCCCACGAATGACGCGAATGGGGAGTACTATTCGAGTCTGAATGAGCTACTGCCTTGCCTTTTGATGCTCGTACTGATATCTCCACCTGGTCAAATATATAAATTTCAAAACAACATTATAAATAATAATTATTAATAACTTAATTATTAAGAATAAATAAAACATAAATATTTACATCTTCTTCAGGTAAAATGACTAAAAATCTAGGTCATGGACAAAATGACTCCACAGCTTCTCCAACCAATGTAATGTCAAAAAATAGTAGAGGTAGTGCTGCATCAAGGACCAATGCCTCCTGAACATTGACCCGCACATTGAGCTCCCCTAATCGTATCCCATGGCAAACAGAGTCTAGATCGGTCGTAGGGTACATCAATCCAGTAGCCACTATATTATCTCTAGTGCATATAGCAAGCTTGCACTGTAGACCCTGCAAAATAAATTAATTAAATTTTTAATTATATAACAATCAATATATTAAATGTTTATTAAACAACAATTTTACAAAAGTTTACCTCCTCAGGTGTCATGGGATGTACTGGAGCTGGAGGAGTACTAAGATGTATTGGTACTGGCGGATTACTGAGATGGTACGCCTCCTCTGGAATATTAGTGGCAACCCAGGTATTGTTCATATACTGATCAGTCATGATATCCATATGTCCTGGGTTGGCCACAAAGTCATCATGTGTCCTGGCCAGTTGTGCAGACAACAACGTATTACTCTCTTGGAGGTCGCGAATGACCTCAGATAGTTGTCTGATGTGCTCATCCTTTGCATTGTCCCTCTCTTTTGTTGGTTGGGTTCTATGTCGAGGAATGTGCCATTACTCAGTAGGGGTCACCAATTTACCCTTCGCCCTTACTCGGCCCTGGTGCTCAGGAGTACCCAACACTTGGGTCAGTATATCGTTGGGCGAATCCAAGTCAATGTTGACCTCCTCAGTAGCTACTCTCTCCCGTAAATCATCTTGTCAAATTTATAAAATATTAAAATATCAGTGCTAAAATAAATTTAATACCGTCTGTTCTGCAACTGCAGTAGCTTCTAGTGTAAGAAACTTTCATTCCTTATTCGCGTAGCCCAACTTCCATAGAGCATCTCAGGAAAGCGGTTCATTTGTGCCCAATCTCAGCTTCTATATGTTTACAAAATATAAATGCTAAATTAAATTAAATTAAAACAGTATAATTTCAAAGTATTTAAAATTACTAATTTTCTTAAATTAAATTAAAACAGTATAATTTCAATTAACTTAAAATTACTAAATTTTTTAAATTAAATTAAAAAAGTTTAATTAAATTATCTAAAAATTACTAAATTTCTTAAATTAAATTAAAACAGTTTAATTAAATTTTTCACTCACCTCATTATACTCTGCCCGTGTAAATCCAATACAGGATAGACGATAATTGTACCGATTTCTTTTTCTTAATTCTGAGCGTTGCTTATGAAGTTCCTAAAAGATAAAAAATGAATATTAATTACACAACATGTTAATTGTAGTTTAATTAAAAAAATATAAGAAACTGAATTAATTAATACTTACAGCCCACTCAGGTGTTATTGTTGCTATACAAATTCATTCCACTGCTCTTGTGTAATAAATTCCTCATATTTTTCGGGGACAACATCGAAAGCTTCCATGTCCCCTAATTCTAGGTACGGGTGTACAAAATGTGTGTACATAAAACTCTTCCACTGTCTCCATTTTTCTGCACAATCCTTCAAAGTTTTATTTTTCAATGATTCATCCTTGTTATAAAAGTCATACATAAAAAATTAAGGTATTATTAGCACATTCATAATAAAATTACGAAATTAATTAACCAAAAATTTTAATTAAAATGAAATTGGTTGTATTATTACTTTTATTGTCTCCCATAATGTATTCTTCAAATTTGTTGGAACATCGTTCCAACTCTTGTAGGTGATCGGTATTTGAGATCGTGTGTAACTACCTTCATAATTAGCTAGAGATTGGCCGGCTTTATTCACTCCGACCCCATGCTCATTGTATATTACTTCTCCAAGTTCACCACTAGCAACTTGTCTACGAATTTTTCTTAACTTTGACGGTCCTCTCCCCTTCTTTTGCTTCCTACTTGAAGAAGAGTCTTGATCATTAGGATTAGTTGGATTTTGATTGATTTAGAACCATATCTACAAAAAAATATTAGTAAATTATCAAACAATTATTAACAACATTATAAATAACAATTACTAATAACATATTAACAAACCAACAAATAAAAATTATATAATATAAAACCGTAACATATATACAAAACCGTCGTCTTTAAAACCGTTGTTTTTAATTTTTTATGCCCGTCGTGAAATTATATATATACTTCCAAATTTTTAAAGAAATAGTCGTCTATTCATATTCATGGTTTCAACATATTCATCCAATATATATATATATATATTCATGCTCGGCTTTATTCATACAATATATCCAAACAGAAAACATTATAATTTCAACATTATATCCAAACATTATAATTTCAACTATAATTTTCACCAAAAAAAAAAACTCACAGGCACAATATAAAAATCAACATTTCAACACATTTTCACAATATATTCATATATTATAATTTCAACATTTGCACCAAATTTCAAAATGTATTCACGGGCACAACATAATATCAACAAACCAACACATTTCAACATTTTCACCAATATATTCACGGGCACATTTAAAGCACAAAATCGGTAAAAAAAAATCGGGTTGAAGATGCAGAACAAAAAATATGTTCACGACTACTTTACCTTAAGTTTTCGAGTTGAATATGCAGTAGATTCCCGTTGAAATGAAGCAAACGGCGGAGAGAAGGTTGCGGTGGCGACGGTTCGGGTGTAGGGTTTCTGGAGAAATGGGAAAAAATGGAAGAGAATGCCGTGTAATGAAGAAAACACTAGGGCAAAAAGGGCACCGTTTTTGGTATAAACGACGATTTTTTAGCTATACCCGTCGTCTATATACTAAAGATGACAGTTTATAGCTTTAACCATCGTCTATATACTTTAAACGATGGTTCCTATCATCAACCGTCATCTATAGTACTAAATTAAACGGCATCGTTTTATATATAGAGACCAAACGACGCCGTTTTAACTAAAAATACAATTTTTTTTTTCAACCCAGCAAACCAGAGTGTGCCAAGCGTGTATCCAGGTGCCAATTCATGTGCCTGGATATCTAGGTAAAAAAAATATTTATAAATTTTAAATTAACACCTAAATTTTTTATAAATTTTAAATTAAACTATTTTAATATAATTAAAATATTTTTAAACTTACTAATTAACACCTAATTTTTTTATAAAATTTAAATTAAACTATTTTAATATAATTACCATTAATTTAATCAACAAAACCCTAATTAAACTCTAAACTTACTAATCAACCAAACCCTAATTAATATATTTACCATTAATTTAATTTGTATATTGAAAACAATTTAAATTAAAAATTGGACATACTTGATATAATTTAATAAAAGGGAAAAAATTAATTAAACACAATCAACATTATTCTTTATTTTTAATCCATATTCCATTACAATCGTTACGAACACAGACTTCTTCGTGGTCCTCAACATCAAGAGCGATCTCTTCATTCGGTATTTGCGTAGCAAATGGAGTGTGAATCAAATCAATGTCTCCAAATGTATCCGTTTCAGAAGATTTGGTCTGTGTGTAATGAGGAGTGCTTAATACCACCGACCATTGTGAATTACAAGGATCCTCCACATAAAATACTTGTGTTGCTTGAGAAGCCAAAATAAATGGATCAGATTTGTGACCAAGTTTGTTGATAAATCCACAATCATATTTCCTAACACCATGATTGATGTTAGCCCAATCACATTTGAACACCAGAATTCAAAATTTAATGTAATCCATATCCCATATTTCAATCACTACACTATAAAATGACATATCGGTGAATTTTAGATTGTCATCTTTTGCACTTGAATACTGCATCGATCCAGCCACCAAGCTTACGCTGCTATTTTGTGTAACACGCTTGTTGTCTCTTTCAACTGTATGGTATCAGATTCCGTTAATGTCGTAGCCCGAATAGCTCATTACTTCAAAACATGGTCCCAGTGCAATCCATCTCAATGTATGTGACACACTATTATATGGTTCACTCAATTCTTTCTGAATCTGCAAAAACACCACATGTACTATTAGTAAATGCAATAAAAGTAATGCAGTTACTTCATCTCGGAACCAATAAAATTAATTTGCAATAAAATTAAATTGCTATATATACTTCACAATTAATGTTAAACTTACTTCATCTCGGAACCAATAAATGAAAGTGCGATTTTGCTCGTTTTGAAACCATTTTGCTTTTCTTGTTTTGTTATGAATATCACACTTCAAACTCTCCATATGTTTCCTAAAGACAACAAAAGTTAATCACTATAGTAAACAAATATTCAATATAATATTAAACAAAAAATATAGAGCATTAAACTTACTCGAAGTAAGGTTGTATTTCAGGTGTATTTGAAAGTATGTACAAATGTACTTGTTCCCATAGGTCACGAGTAATACCCAATAAATTACCACCCTTCAAAGGATCACCAGTATCATCTTTCACACATTGTACTTCATGGCGGCCAAGTGGGTTCCCGATTGCATGCATGCCTTTTTAATACTCACTACAAAATTCGATTGCTTCCTCAGCGATGTAGTTCTCTGCAATGCAGCCTTCTGGGCGGTAATGATTGCAAACATACCCTTTCAACACTTTCATGTATCTCTCAAAAGGATACATCCACCGAAAGAAAATTGGCCCACACAATCGCACTTCTCGAACCAAATGAACAGTTAAATGAACCATTATATCAAAGAAAGACGGAGGAAAATATTTTTCAAGTAAACACAATGTCTTAACAATATCTGTCTAAATAATGTCCAAATTTGAAACATCAATCTCTTTTTTGCATATAGCGTTAAAGAAAAAACAAAATCTCATTATTACATGTCAGACATTTGTTAGGAGGACTGATCATAGTGCAACAGGCATCAGTTGTTGCATCAAGGTATGTAAATCATGAGATTTCATGCCTTTCAACTTCAAATCATTCATCTACACAATATTTCTAAAATTTGAAGAGTAGCCATCGGGAACCTTTAAATTTTCCAAACACTTGCAAAAAGTTTTCTTCTCTTCCTTGGATAATGTGTAACATGCAGATGATAGATATGTCATTCTCTCTTCAACAACAGGAGCCAAATCATTTCTTATACCCATTTCGACCAAATCAAGCAGAGAATTAAGTCAATCTTTAGTTTTTCGAGGAATGTTAAGCAATGTGCCAACAATGCTCTCACATACATTTTTTTCAATATGCATGACATCTAAGTTATGCTTCACATATAATGACTTCCAATAGTCAAGCTCAAAAAATATAGACTTCTTCTTCCAGCAATCTCGATCAGCAGTAGACTTTTTTCTCTTATTACCACTATCAAATGACTTAGAGTCAAGTTTTTGAAGTATATCTTCTTCCGTCATAGGTAAAGGAGTTGGAAGAAACTTCTGAAGTCCATTGAAAGACTTCTTTTGCTTTTGAAAATGATGATCACTCGGAAGAAACCTCCTATGTCCACAATAACTCATTTTTCTACCATTTTTCAAACTTTGAGCACACGTGTTCTCGCTGCAAATAGGACAAGCAAAATATCTTTTAGTGGTATGACTAAACAAATTACTATACGCAGGGAAGTCATTTATAGTCCACAATAATATTGCTCGCAAAGTGAAAAATTATCGCTTACACGCATCCCAAGTTCGTACCCCCTCATCCCACAACTGCTTAAGATCGTCAATCAATGGCTGCAAATAAACATCTATATCGTTGTCAGACTGCTTTGGTCCAGATATCAACACTGTCAACATTATAAACTTCCGCTTTATACACAACCATAGTGGAAGATTATATGTAACTGTAAGCACAGGCCAACAACTATATTGAAAACTCATATGCTTATGCGGGTTAATGCTATCAGCTGTAATCCTAAGTCTTAAGTTTCGACATTCATTACCATAATTAGGCCACATGCGATCAACTAGTTTCCAAGACGGTGAATCGGCGGGATGACTTAACTTTCCAACTGCGACCTTTTGTTCATTTGCATGCCACGTCAAATTTTTAGCTGTGTCAACGCTTTGAAACATACTCTTGAACCGTGAAATGGGTGGAAAATACCACATGACTTTATGAGGGACATTTACACGTTGAGTTCCATCGTCAATTTCCTTCCACCTCGATGCTCCTCATTTAGGACAACTTTCTTGCGCTTCATATTCTTTTCGATAAAGAATGCAGTTGTTGCGACAACAATGTATCTTCTCATAATCCGCGCTTCATATTCTTTTCGATAAAGAATGCAGTTGTTGCGACAACAATGTATCTTCTCATAATCCATGCCCAATGCAGTTAGAGTTTTTTTCACGTTGTACATAGAATCTGGCAAAACGTTATCGCTCGGTAGCATTTCCCGCAACAACTTTAATAATTCGGAAAAACTTGTGTCCGAAAGACTGTATTTCCATTTCAGGTTGTACAACTTTATCAAACTAGATAGTTTAGTAAAGTTTGTACAACCTGGATATAAAGGAGTTTCGGCATCCTCCAACAATCTCTTAAATTCACCGGGATTATCCACGAACTTGTCACAAGCATCATTCACCATGTCAATATTATTACCCACCACATCTTCATCATCTGTATTTATGTGGGTAAAATGACTTTCAGTGTTATTGCTTTTACTAATTCCACTAACTCTAGAACAATCTCCACGATATCCTTCAGACTCTTTCAACTCTTCTCCATATAAAATCCACTTATGATAATTTGTATTAAACCCCTTAAAGTATACATGCCCTCTCACTTCTTCAATAGTGCTAAAAAATAAATTCTCACATGCCATCTCTATTTGTACTTTTCTTAATAAATTCTAAAAACATTTCAAAACCCTTTTGAAATGCATCGGTTCTCCTATCCATCATTATCCATGATTTGTCCATTTTATGTATTTGAATAACAACTAATTAAAACTAATTTAAACAAGAATGATTTAAAATATAGCAATNAAACAATAATGATTTAAAATATAGCAATGAATAATATATTACTAACAATTTAACCAAAATTTAATAATTAACAAATCAATAATAGAAAATAAATAGATAACAATAAATATAGAGACAACGATAATTACACAACTAATTAATGTGCCAATATTTTACTATATTCTAAAATTAACTACAACAACATAAAATATTTAATAAATAACGATACTATATGAGATTATAACATATCAAATATTTAAACAAACTAACAAATTTAATAAATGGAAAACATATATATATATATCATTAAAAAATTTAAATGTTTATAACCTAATAATTATAAAAAAAATTATTCATGAAAATAAAATTATATAACTAATTTATAACATAAATATTTAATGCAGTTAATTGCATAAAATTATTTACCTTGATAGTAAGTTCTTTTACACAAATCAACTTCAAGCTTCAATAAATTGATGACTTAAATCTTAAATAAATGCTATTTGAATATTTTTGATCACCACTAAAAGAATTTGAACAAGAATTATGAGAGAAATGAATTTAATGAATTTGATTTAGAACAAAAATGAAAATATATAAGCAAAAAAAAATTACAACGGCTATATTTTTTGCAACGGCTACTTTTGCAACGGCTATATTTTGAAGTTTCAGAGACTAAACGTAAGAGCGCCACGTGGACAAATATACACAAAAGGACGATGGTTAAAAACAAAAACCGTCATCGAAAATATACACAAAGTATTGACTCGTCTATTATGTAAGTATAGACGACGGTTCCTAAGGAACCGTCGTCGATAAGGTAACAATAGACGATCTTTTTCTTCGACTTGAACATTCAGAACTAGGTGAGCAGGAAGCCTTTGCCCTGAGAATTGTTAAACATTCTTTGTATTTTTAGTTTTGTACACCGATTTTGATATCATGTTAATTTAATGGTTCAAAATCAGATGGGGGACAGAAAATCAAGAATGTTATCATCAGCCTTACAGTAGTCGGTACGAGTTTCATATTAGGTGCCATATGTTTCGCTTGGTATAGGTGGAGAACTAACCAAAAGGGTAAGTAAATGAGCTCCCATTCTCTTTCTTGTTAGAGCGGCATACATGTTTCACTGCTTTTACTATCTCTGTTTGGTTTCACTGGCACAGTAGCAAGGCCCATTAGGATTCCACTAGGACCAAAAACATAATATAATAATAATAATTGAAGAGACCAAAATATTTATAAGAGGCATTATACTAGCTTATGTAGCGAAGATACTAGAACCAAAATAGAGGAAGGTTTTTGCTACTATAGCAAGCTGCTGATAATAATAATAATTCAAGATTTTAGGTGTAGGCTTCAGTTAATGAAAAGTACACTCTTGTTGAAGAGTGTGCTGTGTTGATTTGATATAGTTGAATATAATTGTTCCCTAGGAGACAATATTGATGGAAAATGCCATTGCCGCTGGATTACCAAACAAATCAAGCTCTTTTTGGTTCGTAAAAAAATAAATCTCCCAATTGAAGAAAACGAAAAAAGATATATGAGTGTGTGCTTTCTAATAGCTTTAATTCTATCAATCACTGATATTTTGGTGTAAATGTTTTTTATTTTTGGTTTTTTCATTATGAGATGAGAAATCTAACTCAGATATGGAATACATGAACTCACTTAGACCATATCTATTATTTATCTACACATCAGTACTTGATGAATCAAGTTACTTTTATATATATACCTACCGGTAAAGGAGTAGGTTGAAGTTTATGCTCTAATATCTTTCAATTTCATTTTCTGGACTTTAAGTCTGATTTTTTAAAACTGAAAAAGCAGGAAACATTATGGGTACCACAGAAAATATTGACCTGATAGAGACGAAGGACATTTCAAGGGACACTCCTCAAAGTGCAACACCAAATGATCCATCTGAACATGCTATTTTTGACTTTGTTTACATGTCAGCTGCTACAAATAACTTCAGCATGTCAAACAAACTTGGGCAAGGAGGATTCGGTTCTGTTTATAAGGTTGTTGGATTTTATCTTTTCAAAGAGAAAATTTCTACTCTCAAATTGATTGACAAATTTAAATTTTGACTTTTTGTTTGCAGGGGAAACTACATGATGGGAAGGAGATAGCAGTTAAAAGGCTCTCTAGTAACTCAGGACAAGGTGCAGAAGAGTTCAAGAATGAGATGATTTTGATCTCAAAACTGCAGCACAGAAAAATCTTGTTAGGCTCTTTGGTTGCTGCATATACAATGAAGAGAAGTTACTAATTTATGAGCTCATGCCAAACAAAAGCTTGGATTTGTTTCTTTTTGGTTAGTTTCGCAAGCCATTATCCATGACACTACACTTTTATTCTGACATCTTTCGTCTACCAATTTTAGATTGATAGTCAGTTTGATATATCAAATGAATTGGTGTATGCGAGAGTTTTATGAAGAAATGAAGGTTTGTGCTGCCTTTGTAGGATCTTAAATTACATCGTGCCAACTATACGTGAACTTGACTCTTGTAGAAAGCTATCATGCCTAACTCTATATATTTGCTTGGCACTAATCTCAAGCTAGCTGCTACGTAAACAATTCAAAATCTTGGTATCAGAGAAAAAGAATAATAAATTTCTCTTGATCTATGTAGAACTTAATGGAGCAACATATCATGAAGAAGAGCTCAGCATATATATACGCTGTCCAATTGCATAAGTTTGAATAAAAATTTAGTTGTCTTGTTAAGTTTCCTATATGCATTTATAGATTCATTTTGGTTCCATCTTAATCCTTATGTTCCAGTCTCTCATTTGGAGGTCATTGTCACTTAGTCTTGCTGAAATAACTTTGTTTATATACCTATCTTCTTCTCGTAAATATGCATAAGAATAGAGAGAACACTACTTACAAATTTGACGGGTGTATTGGTCAGATCCCAGGAGAAAAAGAGAGCTTAGTTGGTCTAGACGCTTCAGCATTATTAATGGAGTTGCTAAAGGTCTTCTATATCTCCATCGGGATTCGTATCTAAGGGTAATACATAGAGATTTGAAGGCCAGCAATATTCTCTTGGATGAGAGCATGAACCCTAAAATATCAGATTTTGGATTGGCACGTATGTTTCAAGGGACATTAGATCTAGCTAATACTGGCAGGGTCGTTGGAACACTGTAAGTATTCTTCCTTTTCTAACATTTACTTAGTGCTGCTATTTTCTAAGTATTAGTGATTTGTGCATTATCAAGCATACTGTTCTTGTAAAGGGTGGGTGTAAATTAAGAATGCACGGGTTAGTTGGGTTAGCAGTTGGTATTCTTAAGATGTTTGCTGCAATGGAAATTCTACCTGTTCTACTTGTAGTTAGTCTGTGCAAAAGAATTTTCGCTTCTGTGGGAGAATTATGAAAACTATAATTATAACATAAATAGAAGGCTTTAGCAGCATATAGATATCATATTCTTGACGGACCATTGATATAATGTTCATGAATCACCAGTTCTCTGCTCATATGATTACTATATCAAGGAGAATACTCTGTCAATACTCAATTAATTTATTCTGCAATATATTCAGTACTAATAGATTTTCGAAAGCTTCTCACAGGGCTAAAATGTTGAAAAAGTGCAAGTTTTATTATGACTTTTGCATAATTAAGTTTCCAGGAATTTTGTACTTATAGATGCCATTAATGCATGCTGTGTTAGATAAAACATGTAGATACTGAAATGAGAAATGCTGAAAGCTAATGGAATTCAAGTTCTAATGTAACATGTTAAAATATTCTACTGCAGAGGCTATATGTCTCCAGAGTATGCAATGAATGGAATATTTTCTGAGAAATCTGATGTTTATAGCTTTGGAGTTTTTCTGTTAGAGATAGTTAGCAGCAAGAAGAATGACAACTTCCATTATCATGACCAACAGCTAAGCCTAATAGCCCATGTGAGTTCATTTTAACTCAACAATCTTAATATTTTATTTGGATCTATTTGAACTTCATTCTGACATGAGTGACTGTGTTAGGCTTGGCAACTATGGAGTGAATGCAGGGCATTGGATTTAATGGATGAAATATTGTCAGACTCATATTCTTCATCAGAAGTAGTGAGATGCATACATATTGGCCTTCTTTGTACACAGGACAATCGGATGGATAGACCAACCATGCTGGACGTAGTGTTCATGCTAAGCAATGAAACAGATCTTCCCAAACCCAAAGAACCTTTGTTTTATTTCCATAGCGCATTGAAGTATGACCTTCAACCAGAAAGTAATGTGAAATCATCCACAAATGAAGTCACGATGTCCATGATTGAAGGCCGTTAAGGTACTTTATTTTTTGTACTTAAGACTACAGAATTCCATGTCCACTCGTATTTTAGTAGCATTGTTTTTCTTTAATCACTTTTCTTTATTCTCATAATAAGTTTATTGATATGTGGAGCCTTTGTTGATCTGGAAACCAGATTTCAGATTGGAGCTGTCATGGAGAAAATAATCTGGTGAGGGAAACCATATCAGTTCAGCTGGTTGTTTTGTGAGTTTTTTAGTCAGTTTGTAAAGACTACTTGCCATGCCACTGTATTTTGGCAATGTTGGGTGCCCTTTTACTGTTCTAGTTTTGTATATATGGTTTTGACATATTTTAAAGAAAAAGAGAGTTTTTGCTTGTTTTTTCTTGTTCTTTTGCTGCTGATTTTATTTGAGTTTCCTTTCTCCTCTTAGTGTGAGGCTCTCGGCTAGTCTAAGATATGGTATCAGAGCTTTGATCCAGTTGCTACTCTTAATATACTATACTGCCGTAGAAACCATATGCACGTTTGTGGTCGATCTGTCCAAGTGCTTGTCCATCTTCTTGGCTCATAAATCATTCTGGCCTAGCAATGATTCTGTAAAAGTCTACTGGCCTATTGGGCCTCTTCCAAAAATGATAGTTCAATTACTTTTGGAGTCTTAAGCTCCCATTTATATATCACACTAAAGCATATTCTATGGTCAATGTGAGACTTTAAACTTAATCCCCTAAACTTCGAGTTTCTGCATGCAAGTTGCCATTTGAATGAGTGATCAATGTGCGAGTGAAAACGAGAAAAACACAAGCCTTCTGTTTTTCTAAAATCATATGGTCTCTAGTCATTTCTCAGCCCTTTCACCTCCAGTATTTACTGGTGAAAACCATCGCATGTGGTTTATAAAGATATTGGATATCCGAGCAAGTGCTTAGTAATTATAAAAGTTCATATTTGGTCCTTGAAAACCTTGTCTCAAGACCTCACAAGTTCTCTTTTTAAAAATTCCTTAGCTTACAACGTTTTCACAAAGTCATTGTTTACCCCAAAACATTTTTGCAGTCATAGAGATCTAGTATTCTCTCCGAAATCATTAAAATATATCAAAATAAAAAATAGAGGCAAAATAGTTATTTCATAGCATTCAATCAGTTCATGCATACATTTAATCATCACGTGATTCAATAACACATTCGCAACAAAAGCTACAACTACATCCCATTAAATCTTCGATATCAGATTTTATCTCCATTTTTATAAGTGAAAATTATATAAAACATTTAAAACTCATAATTTAAATTTTCGTTATAAAATACAAGGATTATTTGATCCTCATATGATCGAATAATCATGTTTCAAAATCATCACTGTGATTAAAACATTTTATAAGACACAGAGATTATTTGGTCGCCTCTGGATCAAATAATAATGTTTGGAAGATCATTATGAGAGATCATCATTTCAAGTCCATAACATCTCCTCTCTGACTTCATCCTCGGCTCATTATCAAATCATCATGAAGTTAATTTTAAAACGAAATCTTGTATGAAATCCATCGTACTCAATGAAATGTGTATCATACTATACTGATGTGCCAAGTGAGTATCATTAAGCAGAAAAATAGAGGTATCTAACTCATCCCAACCTTCCAGCGTCCCAGAAGCTTTGAGGCAGAAAATTCATTATCTCTCTAACCACATAGTATCATCTCCTACTCTTCACGTTCGCATAGCAAACAGAATGGCATCACTAGCGTGCGTTCTCAACATATCATATCAACAAGCATATGTCATCATATCTCATGTAGCATCATTATTATTTTTCGTTGCATGGTACATACAAATCAACTTATTTTTTAATTAATTATTCAAATTCAGATAATTTTCAAAATCTAAATTTTAAAAAAGTACAGAAAGTCCTCATAACTTTCCAAAATTGCAAATCCTGCCCATATTTTTGAAAACCACATTTTAAAATTCAAAGAGGTTTAAAAGAAATTTTTCCTTAGTCTCCAATTTTGAAAAACTACTAAGGTACCTATGATTTTATGAAATTATAAACCAACCCCAATAACTTTTAAATTACATTTTTGCCCATTTTCAAATCCAAATAATTTACAATTTATTGGATTATGTATAATAATACACCTTTATTTTTTCTATAAATGTTATTCTATCAATTTATTATTGTCTGAATGGACCATGATTTTGTTGTTTCAATGGATGATTGTGACATGAATTTGTTTTCATATGCATAAAATTCATTTTTTCTAATATGCGGATCTTGATGACTGTGACATGACTTTGTTCTTATGTGCCTAAATTCAACTGTGATATGAAAATATGCATTCATTTATTTGTTGATAGATGACCATTAATTTTTTTTTTTTCATATTATGCATTTGATAATATATATAGGAAAATCTATATTATTTTTTGGCGATGCATTAGGACCATTCAAAGATATAAGCAATAGGCGACACATTAGGACTATTAAAAAATATAAACAATAGGCGATACATTATGACCATTAAAAAATATAAGAAATAGGCCACGCATTAGGACCATATAAAAATAATATAATAGGGGACGCATTGAAATTATGACCGTTCAACAATGCATGCAAACAATTTTGTTAGGGTCCTTTGAAATGTACACAAAGTTTAATTAAACTTAATTAAAGTTAGTAGTCATGGTATATTTTGTTTTGTGACTGTGTTGTGTGCTACGGATTAATGGATCCACCTAAGGAGGATATTGTTCTTCCTCCCGATGAGCTTTCACCCAATGATGATGATGCCGGTCCAAGTGTTCCAATTCCTAAGCGGAAAAGTCAGGGACCTACAACGTTAATAGACTTTAGAAAGGAGGCCGATGCAAAGCAGTTGTAGCTACAATAAAATGAGTATGAAGCTCCACTAAACAAGCAAGCTGTGAAGATGAACAACTTGGAGGGCTCACTCACTCGTTCCACGATACCGATTTGCATTAGAAGCTGAAACGATGTGTCTCCTGCATTGAAAGATAACATATGGATAACAATAAATGTATTATAACCTAAAATCAAATTACATTACTTTATTATTTACTAAATACTAACATTGATGTTGTTATAGATTTATTCACGCAAAGATGACTATCTAAAAGACCAGACTTTTAGAGATTGTGCTGGGAAGTAGATGAGGTTTAAGCACACGTTGTATGAGAAGTATGTGACTCCATACTTGACAAAACCCGATCACTTCAAGTATCCACCTACTTACAAATATAAATTCATCACAGAAGAACAGTGGGATACATTTCTCAACCAAAGGCTTGATGAAAATTTCAAGGCAAAAACATTATATTGTTTTGCATATACGTTTTAATTATGCACGTGTTAAATACTTTATATAACATCAATTCATTCTAAAATATATGATGTCAATATTTATAGAACTTAAGTATGGATCGATCTGCAAAATAACATAGGAACAAATATTCCTATCGACTTGGCAATAAGGGATATCTGCTGTTAGAGGAGGACTTGGTACGTACTATATATATACACACACATTAAGATTAAGTTTTTTAAATTTCAAATTGGTGACATATAATTTATATGTCTAAATTTGTAGCAAGTAGAAAGAGGCACCAAAGAATTGATCGAGCGAGAAAAACTTTGGATACGCGCGAAACCCAAAAAACATGGATGGGTAGACAACCCGTAATTTGAGGCCATTGTTGAAAACATTGCGAGTTCTATACCCCAAATTAGTGGTCATATATAAAATATAAGCAATTCCAATAATTTTTTCCAACTCACTGTTTTTTGAAGCATGCTTTAAAGAAAAATGTCACTCAAGGCATTCTTGATGCCTTTTTTCCAAATGATGTACTTACACAAGCCCTCGGGTCTGAGGAGTATCCTAGTTAGCTTCGTGGAAAAGGAAAAGGGTTCACGATCAAGAATTATTTCAAAACACCGTGGCGATGTACACAAAAAAAAAAGAATGGAGCCGATTTAGATGCAACGATCCATACCCAAAATTCCAAGATAGAGAAATTGGAGCAGGTTTTAAGTAGTCTGTTTGATGCTGTCCAGAAGAAAGGGGCAGTAGACGACATATCTGATCTTGATGTCACATGTGGGCTTGATCTACCACCGCTATCACCTACACATGGAGTAGGTCAAGCGGCAGATTCAGGCAGTGCTTGGGTCGATGATGTCATTGATTTGGGCACTCAGCTTGTTTGCCTTGCATCAACAGTTCTTCATAGTGATCCTACATCTGTACAGCATGAGATACTTGTACCGTTATTAAATTCTTACTATATATTTGTAATATTTATTATCATAATTGTTTGACATTTTCTAACATGTGTTTGAAATTTAGGACATTCTATGCGAGTTTGCAGAAGGAACAAGAGATAACATTGTGGCAACCGGCACTTTGAGAGTTGATAGTTCGGTTTGTCATGGTGTAGAATTAGGAACAGAGAATGTTAGAGTCTCTATGCATGAAGCGATTGATCTAACTACGTTGTTACCTGTACCCTTATTTGGCATGATATATGTTAAAGATGCTGAACATGCATATGTGGCGTGGCCTCGACATCTTGTTATTTTTCCATCCGATGAGTTATATAATATGATATATTCAAATTGGAAAGTGTTTGCATAGATTTTTCATGTTTTTTGTGATACTAACATTTATTTATTTATTTTGGTTGTAAGAATATGGGAATAAGAAAACATCAAAGGGCAAACAGGTGGTTGCAACTAGATCAAGTGGCTCACATAGGTCCCAAAGGTGTAGACCAGTAGAGGCCGAGTCGGCAAATGCTGATGCTGAATTTGACGATGCCGGCTCATTGCAACTTAGCCTTGCACTTATAGAGTTGTTAAGATGGATAGACCCGTTCGACAATTATCACTTGTGAATGACCTCTTTGCCACTAGTGATTATGGGCTATGAAGTGTGGATATCAATTTCGAAGAAAGATATCTAAGATTTTTGTTACATGCAAGAGTTGCAACAATCTTGCATTTGTTCTACATATAAGGTACATAATTCCAACTTTATTGCATTAATTACTCAAAGTTTTATTAATATTGTTTTGTTATATACAACTAATTATGTAAATGATAATTAACTGCTTAGGCATTTACATTCCCTACTAAATATAATTTTAGTTTGTAATTAATTTCTTAGTAGCGACCATTGGATGCTGGGTGTTGTTGACCTATACTTAGCAGCCGCATGGTTTCATGATGCACTTTCAAAGAACAACCATTAGAGAATGACCGACTTTAAGAGTCTATTGGATATGTAAGTATGCATAATTAACTGTATATGTGGATGATTATTAATAAAATTTAATAATTAATATTTATTGCTGATATTATTTTTGGTGATATATAATATGCATGCGTAATGTACATATAAGACATACTTGTCTTGGAATCGTACATTCGACGAACAAAAAAAAGTTAAGTACGAAAAGCTTAGATGGCCTAAAACAAAGGTACATAAATAAGATTTGTATACATAAATAAATAAGATTTTAATTAACACATAATATTTATTCATATTTCTAAATACACTTATGTAGAGAAAAAAAAATTATTTAGCTATTTAATATAATGATTAACTTGTTTTCTTGTATCACTTTTGTATAGACGATAAAACAACTAGGAAATACCGAATGTGGGTATTATGTGATGATGATCATGCGAGACATCATAGTAAATAATGTTAGTCGAGAAAATTTAGCGGACATGGTAATAATTAAAACATTTTTACACTCAATAAGAATTGATATTATTAGTTAATACTTATTTGAACTACTTGTTTTGTATGTATGTGCAGTTCCAAAATTGTGTTTGGATCCAGCAGTACATCGACAATTTTAAAGCATAATGGATAGTTGCTTTGCTTTTGCTAGTATTAGAGTAAGATATCATATTTTTGTTTATATATATATATATATATATATACTTTTAGGCGAAAAAACAATGTCGCATTTAATTATTGTATTTATGGAAAGATATAACAGTTTGTAATTGTGTTGTTCGCATTATTTATATATATTTGCTTTTTCTAGCTGTCTCATTTGTTATATATATTAGTAATTGATTCTCTTTTTTACTAAATTAATTATTTGCAATAAGTCATTCATCATTTTATAAAAGATAATGAAATTTAAATTTGTTTAATTTTAATTAATAATATCTATACATTTAAATTAATTTTATAAAATATTCAAATGAGATTTAAAAAATCGTTTAATTTGTCAATACAATTTAATTTGAATTATTCAGCGATGTCTTATATATAGATTTGCTGCGGTTTTAAAAAAATGGCCGAAATAGTTAGTGATGAATGTCATCTCCAAATAATGGTATCAACGACGAATAATTTTTGCGAAAAATGGACAATGAGAGATGCATGCATCGCCAATTTATGTAAATTGCGTGACAAAATTTTGTCACAAAAAACTGACAAGCGTGGCCAATTAGGGATAGAATTGGCGACGCCAGGGTAGCCAATTGTGGGGCTAATTGCCACCAATTGCCTCGCCAAATCAACCTAAATTGGCGTCGTGGGCATCGCCAATTGTTTCATATTCGCGACACATATTATCCATCGCAAATGTTTTTCACTTTCAATGACAGTTCTTTCTGTGACACAAAACATTACATCGCCGTCTATAATTTGCGACGCTGTTTTTGCATCGCCTATTATGGTTTTCGGTGTATTGCTTATTGTTTTGGTAGAGGAAGTAGTATGAAATGGGAAATTTGTGAATTTGTGTGTATAGCCAAATTGCTTCTTTTAGCTGTATGTTTTAAGAGAGATCTGATTTCTTATTGGAAACGTACTTGTATATCGCACTAATTCAATCAAGAAGACCTAATTTGCTGTTAACCATGGTAATGTCCCACACAAGTTGACATGGATTATGTTTGTTACTGGTATGTGATAAATCTATTTATTCTCTTTATATAAAATTAATATATTTAGCTATTGTATATAATTCTTTCATGTGACATGCAGTACGCTTGTTGTGTGCGAATGGAATGTGCCAATTGATATATTATTTATTTAACGATGCATCACTTTTATTATTGTTATTATTTTTATACTGATTCAAATGTAAAATTATGATATATGAGGTTTTGGATATGGATTTTTGTTTTCACATATATTAACCATAAATTTTTTATAATTTATGCGTTCCCATTGCACACATGTTTAATATGTGTATATTAATTTATAGGCTTAAATGCATTTTAGTACTAAAATTTAAACCTGTGGTTTATCAACTTAATCAAATTTCAAAAATTCCAATAAACAAAAATACAGGTTGTTAAGGAGAAGTCAAGCTTCTTCACAGCAAATCTGAGAAACAAATTGCTGAAATTTTGACTGATATTTTGACGAAGGCATTGGCAAAAGCTAGGTTTAAAACGTTGAGAACTAATCTCAGTGTTTTTAGCAAAAGTGCCAAGGTGGAGTGTTAGACTTTGACACTTTTGCTGACTAGTTTGCTGTTTGGAATGCTAACTTGTCTAATTTCTTTTTTATCCTATTTAGTTCTAGTTTAGTTGGCAATTAAGTGTAACTTGCACATGAAGCAACCAACTTGCATCTATTGTTTTAGCTCATGTTTGGTTGCATTAGGACAGACTTAAAGCTGATTTTGAGTTTTTATTATCTTTCGCAAGTAAACCAGCATGGCTGCTGAAGTCCTGACAGCAGTAGGTATGATCAACTGCAGATAAAAGTATAGTAATATTTTTTGCCAAAATTGCAATGATGAGTGCAGCTTCCTAGATCTCTCTTATAAAATGGTATTTTTAGAGAGAAAAAACATGACATAAAGGCAAAGAAAGAAGCTGCTGTCTAGAGGCTAAACTAGACAGCAAAACCAATTGAAATTAAGTAGAAGAAATTGTTTTGTTTTTGTTGTTTTGTGGAGAGTTTCTTAGTATACAAGAAATTTAATTTTGGTATTACTATTAGGAAACTAATGATGGAGACTGTTTCATGAAGAAGCTGAAGAAATCGAGATGGGAATTGAAATTGGAAGCTATTGCAGAGAAACCAGACCAGCAGCAACATCCCTAGTTTCAGTTTTAGTTTTGTTCTGGTTTAAGTTGCTTGGTTATGTTGTAATGGTTGTTTAGTCATCGTGAAACCGATATGTAAACCTTTAGTTTATAATTTTAGGCAAGGATTTAGAAGATATTCTAAAGAAAGAGATGTAAACATTAAATGAGTAATATTGTGACAAATTAGTTAATGCAGCACATGCTGCTATTGTTCATCAAAAATTGTATAATTGGCAAATTTTAGTGTTGGGAATTAAGGCACTCTCTAATTCTTTTTAGGATTTTGAAATTAATGTAATAAGAAAAATAAGCAAGAGAATATTAAAATCACAGTACGCACACAAAGCAGAAAATAAAAGAGATAAGAGATTTAAGTAGTTTGGCAATCAATGCGATCTCTATATCCATGGAGCTACTAGCGCACTAGCACTTAAAGATTCAATATCAATATGCTTGAAAGTTTACAATGGTGAAGTCTTTCTCACACATTCTAGCGGTTTGTTTCTCTCTTTTTCACTCTCTCAAAACATAGAGAACATAATATATATATATATAGTTACATGTATTAAACCTTAAGGTAAAATAGACATTTAATAAAAATATCCCCACTTGAATTGAAAACATAAACAAACGTCTGTCCTCTAGTGATTGGTAAATACATGCTCTCAGCAACTGTTCTCAACCTCAAAGACCAACTGTGCTAGAGACTTCACCATTGTAGAGTTTTATATTAAATGTCTATTTTACTCCTAACTTTAATATATGTAATATATATATATATATATATATGTGTGTGTATATCTTTATTCTCTAATATGCACGTGCGATTGAACAGGAGAGAACAAGTATTAAATCTCTTGTCATTTTTATTTTCTACTTTATGTGTGCGTTGTGATTTTGATATTAGAGAATTAGGGAGTTTGATTTAATTCCCAAAGAAAAGCTCCATTTTCGCCAGAGGTATAAAGTGGGCCGTACCATGCTGGTCCGATTCATTTAAAAGCCGGTCCGTTAGTGCTTGTGTTGTGCCTGTGCCAGCTCATTTATTTTTCGTGTCGTGCTCGTACTGGCCCATTTAATTTTTATGCTATGTCATGCGTACTATGAGCCCAAGCACTTATGTGCTCGTGCCTTGTTCGTGCTGGGCACATGTCGTGCTCATGTCAAACATGGGTCATGCTCGTGCCCGTGCCAATTATATTTGCACATTTTTTATAATATAAATTATATAGTTGAATAAATATTATTCAAAATAAATATTAAAAACAAATTAAATTAACAATAAAATAATATATTTTCTTTTTTTAATTGTTAATAACACAATAAGTATTTAGAACTAAAAAATAAAAAAATATATTAATAGTTTTATTTTATATATTTTATTCGAAATTTATATTCAAATTTAACTCTACATTTGAGAAATAATCAACTAAGTCATCCTTTCAATTTTAAGCTCTAAATTTAAATAGATTAATTTCACATAGTCTATTATTGTAAAGCAAATATTTATAAAATAGATTTTATATGATAAATTATTTATTATTGTTTGGATTGTGTTAAGTTTGTATTTTGCTTAAATTGTTAGTATGTATGTCTGTGTGGTCTATTATGTACTTGTGTCGTGCATGTGCCCTGCTTAATCTGTCACATGCATGTGTCGTGCCTGGCTTGTCACGTGTCTGTGTCATGCCTGGTCCATTATAGACTTGTGTCATGCCAGGCACGGTCCATTACGTGCTTCATGCTGGACATGATACGATTTGTACTGTGCCGTGCTCGTACTGTGCTCAATTTTAATATGTTGTGCTCATAATGTGCTCAATTTTAATGTGTCGTGCTCGTGCGGCCCGTCCATTTTTACACCTCTAATTTTCATAAAGAATCTCAAAGAGTCCGGCAACTGATTTTTCCTTTGATCACTGGATTCAAGAGACAAATCGGCCAACCAACCACCCAAATAAGATTACCCATGTTCCCTTTTACCTTTCCACGTTGAGTTTTGCCTGTGAAACCCCGTGAATCGCCATTAAAAAACTTGAAAATCCATTGAGTTGCTTTCCTTCTCCAATCGTTGGTTTTCAGCGAGTTTTCGATGTTGAGATAGCTACATTCCCCACTATTTTTAACATTCTAAACTTGAATCTAGCTTCTCAAATCCACTCATTTAGCTCGTACTAGCAACCCAAGTGAGGCCGCAACTTTCTTGTGCAATTTCAATCACCGCCATCACACCCACATCAAATTGAGGTTACCAATGTTTTTGTTTTGTCTTCGGATTTGTTTTGATATATTATTTGCCTATAATTGATGAGTATTTAGAATTTCCCTAATTTTGAGCTTAAGTTTAATAAATTTTTAATAAAACTTTTCTGGTACTTGTTGTTTCATGGTTGTAATTGAAGTTACAGAACCTATTCTAATGTGAGATTTATTGCATTTGTTAGTAGACTTAACAAGCTTTCCTTAGCTTTTTGAATCACTGTAATTTGGTTGAGAATTGAAAGAGTTATGTTCATTTGAAGTTGGGTAATTTTTATTTGTTTATTTCTAGGCATATGATGTTGTTTGGATTGTGGATTGGGGACTTATTTGGTAATTTTATTAGGACCTGTGTATATTTATTGTATTAGTAGGAACACAAGAATGGAACTTTGCTTGGAAAATGATAAGTTATTTTATGTTATTTCTGCCATTTATGTGGAAGAAGGAAGGAAAGTGTTTGAGTCGTAATTCTTGATGAGTTAGTGGTGAGTACTCTGATTACCATCGGTTATGTTTTGGGAGAAGGTAGAATTGATTGTTGTTTGAACAAATTTAATTTTGTTATGTTATTGCTGGATATTATGTGGGAACTGAAATTGTTTATGATGTTTAACTTATGTGAGAATTGGTTAAAGTGTTGGATTAAAGTATGATGCTAAAAAGGGTTTTAGCTGATAATTGTTTAATTGTGGCTTGATGATTATAAGCTGTAATATAGAGTTTGGTGAGGCAAGAAAGACCATTTGGGAATTTTAGTTCATTTGACTATATTTTGGTACTTAGTATATGAGATCAAATTTAGTTGAACCCTGGATTAAGTTTTGCCACTGTCTTGGAATTTTGCCAGAAGCTTAAGAATGTCAAAAAAGTTTTTGTTCGAGTTCATACATTTGGAGTGTTGTATTTTGTTAATCGTTGTAATTGGGTATATATATATATATATATATATATATATATATATATGAATTTGCTATAAAACATACATGTTGATCTCCATAAGCTCCCTAACAAAGACGTTTTTATTTATTTTATTTTTTTTCTGAATTTTTTTTTAAATTTTTTGTTTTGGCTTTGAATTTTATAGCATTTAGAACTATTGGGTTTAAAAAATAAAAAATAAAATGCTATACAAGACACAACAGTATTTTGGTGTTTTAGTCAGATTTTTTGGTTTTATTTTTTGGTAGATTTTAAAATTTATAACATTTAAAAGTATTTGGTAAAAAAAAAAGTAAAGAAAAAGAAAGAAAAAGAAAAACCTCTTATATTGGGCTCCATAAGCTTCTCAACTGGTGGATTTTATAGCAAAACCTTATATATATATATTTATATATATAAAGAAATTCTTAGGTCTAGGAATTTTGGATGAACAAAATCTAAGATGTGTCACTAATAGCTAGCATTACTTACACTTTCATCACTAATGCTAATCATTAGTGACACCTCCCAGATAGTCCTGAATTTTTTATTCCGGACAAGAGAATTACTCTATATATATATATATTTATTTTATGTTTCTAAGATTTTTATATAGTTCTCTCTTGAAATGTGAAGTCCATCTTAATATGTTGAGACTATTGTATTAATTTAGCCTTACAAATATGTAAAGTTATGTGGTCCTTAGATATTGTTTAAGTTTAATTAATAAGTTGGAATGCATATTTCAACCTTATCATAGTACTAAATTGGAATTATATTATTTTACTCTTTGAAAGTCATTTTGTAGCATTAATGGTTGGGTTTTGTCGCTTTCTATCCATTAGGCATGAGCTTATTTAATTGCTAAACAATATCAATTTACTAAAATAATTTGTCTATCTTTTTTTGTCAATCAAAACTTTATAACTTCTAAAGCTAGCTACATATAAATTAAGAGAGTTTATCAGCATATGTAATATTTGGATGTTTGGCCTTCACTTCCTCTAATATCATAACACAACCAAAAACATTGGAAAAAACCAATGCTTATTATTATAATATGGTGACTAATTGACATGATAATTCGTTGCAAAAAGCTTCAGCAGATCAATTAAATTTTCAAATCACATTGATTAATACATTTGGTTATGAAAGATGCAAGAATATATATATATATATATAACTAAAATTCTTAGAGCTTGTTAAATCCCAGTTACAAGACAAAGTCCACCACCAAAAAGTCTAACAATTAATTTCTCACATATTCTACCTGCAACTTTACATAGGCAAAATTACTCTAAAAACTAATTTATAGAAAGAATGAAACACAAATGGTTATTTTAAAAGAATACATTACAATTAAGCTCACCGCAAAAATTAAGCTCAATTTTCAAATCGTTATCGGCATTATGGTTCAACAATTGCTCATTCTTGAAGGAGCCATCAAGGCCTTCTGTCTTTGTCTTAGCATTATAAGTTTCAGTATCATGCCACCTGTCAAATTAAAATTTTCCATTTTACTTAAGGAAAAATTCACTAGAATGAAACAATAAACAAAGATACAAATAAAACCTCCAATGTACATGCATGTTTAAGTTCAATTCTTAAATATAGTATATGCTACTTGTCAATTTAAACATCTAATTACAAAATTACATGATTTATTTATTCAAAATTAAATGAAGCAAATCAGCCAATAGGCGATTTAATCTAACAATAACAAAAAGAAATCATAAACTAAACTACAGCATGAGCTATAGCTCTTTTTGGTCACGGACAAAATGTTACAAGGAAAAAAAAGAAAATATAAAAAGAGATAATACAAAGCCAAACAAAATATCAAAGTCAAAACAACAAAACTCACAAGAATTCAAAAAATTTATACTTTATCATTTTCAACTTACCTTTTTGTTTTTACAATTTTCATTAAAATATCACATAAGAAAACCCACTGCTATTATAATTTTAACACTAAAAGTTGTTTTCAAGAAGATCAAAGGAAGTGAAGACAAATCATAATAATATCAGAAAAAAAAGTTGAACCCTCTATTTCCTCAGCCTTTCATTTTCTTATTCCAGACATGAAACTTTGTGTTCTAGTTCATTTGTAGCCCGTTAGTATAGCCAATCATATATATAAACTCCTATTATAAAACGTGTTAAAACCATGCACCATTTAGAAAAAAGAAATAGTTGATGAAGAAAGAAAAACCTAAAAAAGAAGATCGAAAAGAAAGAAGATAAAGACAAAAGGATAATATATATCCTACATCGCTCATACATGACTTTGTCAAAGGTGAAACTTCTTCCCAAAAGCAAAGTCTTTGAATCCAACACATAAATCCTCTAAAGCAAAAGAGGAAAAAAAAAGTTAAACCCTTACCTACGATATTTTTCTCTGACACCATCACAAATAGATGTAGAGATAGAGGTTTTTTTTTTCTTTCTTTTTTTTTTTAAAAAAAAAAAAACAGATGTAGAGATGGAGTAAAATATACTATTAAAAAACTTTAAAAAAATTAGCAACCAGTACCCACATAAAATCTTCTTAGATCCAGATTGTTTTTTCAATTACTATTGTTTCTTTTATTTCTCGTTCTTCTCTAGCAAGGCAAAAAATATTTTGATCCAAATTGAAAACCTAGCATAATAACCCATCACTATTAAACAATAACAAGAAAAAATAAATAAATAAAATGAAAGAAAAACTTACCGAATTGACAGAACCTAGAAAATTTGGAATCATATCTAGTGGATGTATATATATATATTTTTTTTTTCCTCGGCAGATTGCAGATCAACCAATGGAATCAAAGAAAAACTGTTTTTTTCTCATAAAAATCTAAAACTGTTTGTTTTTTTCCTCCACTACTCTTTTTATACTGAAAAAATCCTTCAATTTTTTCTTTGACTGATGGTATGTCGTTTCAGCTATGATAAGACAAACAATCAGAAAACACATAAACAAAAATCTTTAATCGAAAAAAGTTAGGATTTTCATATAATAAAAGGCCAAAAGAAAAACAAAGATGAAAAATAAGATTAAAAAATGGAGAGAAAAAATAAAACAAAAATACTGCACCTTTGCTCTGCTTCAAAGGTGAAACAATCCCACTATCATAACCACAAAATCCAAAACCAACCCAAAAATGACAAGAAAAAAAAGATAGAGAAAAACAAAGAAGAAAAAAAAATTTCTTATCAGATGAGGGATCTATCTTCCTCCTTTTCGAGTCTTTGATTAATGGAGTGGAAAATAGAAATGGGGAGAATTAAGATGATTGAGAAAATTATGAAATAGAAATGAAGGAAATTAACAACGACGTCGTTTTTGCTATGTAAAGAAAAGAAAAAAAAAAAGCACTAAAGACAAAAAAAAACTATGGACAATGAAAAAAGACGGAAACTCATTTGGCTCCCCACTGCCCTTTCTAATATATAACATATTCACATAAACATGTGTTTTGCATACTTGAGTATTTATTTATGTATTTAGTACCACATAAATGACTGATATATGAAAGTATAATTCGATTTAGAGTTATAAAATTGTTTCGAGTTCCCTTTAGCCTTGGGCTGCCTTGGAGATGATAATAAAATATGTTGCTTGTGTTTTGATAATTGATAATTTATAATAAAACTTGAGTTTCATTTGTGATGAATGAATTGAGTTTATTTTATTTTGCCTATTGGAAAGCATAATGTGGCTTCATGGAGTTCAGATATTTGAACATGAACTTATGCCTACATATTGATTAATTTCATAATTAAATTCTTGGTATAAGTATATATATATATATATCTATATTATATTTATGTGCTCATGGTTATGTTTATTTGGGTATAGATTTTATTTGGACAATTTCTATAGTATTTAATGTTTTGAATTTGTAATTTATTAAAATTGGGTTTGATTCGGAATTTACTAAGTTTTTGTACTTTGACAGATTTTATTTTACAAATTTTGGGTTTGAATTGGAAATTATGAAACTTTTGAGGATCTATGGTATTTGTGAATTTTGTTGTAAATTATTTAGGTTTTGAAAAGTGGGCCAACAAGGACATTTTCTAAAGGGTACTAAGTTTAATTTATCACTACATGAAGTTTTGGAAAAATTATTGAAATTGATTTAATATTTGGAAATGTTTTTTATTTCTACGTACTGTACATAAATACTGATGACGATATGTCATCCTCTTCTGCAGTTATGTGCTGCCAGAGTGGTAAGGTCACAATGCCTTTGAGACATTATAGGGTTATGATGACCATGAAGGTCATGTGATGATGTAATAATGTAGTGAGGTGGTGATGTAGTGAGTTGATGATGTGATGATGTTGATGATGGTGATGATGATATACCCAGCAAATGATGAAAATATTGGTATCGACGGAAATATCGAAGGTCAAAAATACAGAAATATCGATGGAAATATCAACATAAAATCGATATCGATAAAAATTCAAAAGAAATGACAGAAATTTATAAAAAAAAATATGGAAATTTTTAATGAAATTTTAGAATATACTTGTTTATTAAATACTTTATCAATTTAATTATTAAAATTAAAAAAATATCGAGTGAAAATCATATTTTTCATAATCAAGTGACCTATAGCACTCGCTGACTATAATAAAAATATTATAATTAACTGATAACTTATTTATTAATTAAAATAATAATACAAATGCATAATTTTTTAAACAAATTCACATTTGTTTTACTTTGAACCTAATTCATATGTTATCTTTTGAATCTGCACTCCTCCCATTTATTTATATTCAAATAATATTCATTAAAAAATATTTAAATAATTTTTTTATTTCAAATTTTAAATAATTGCAGAAGAGGATGACATATCGTCATCAGTATGTATGTGCAGCACATAGAAATAAAAATCATTTTCAAATATTAAATCAATTTCGATAATTTTTCCAAAATTTCAATTTCACAGATAAGTTGATGAAAATTGTGAACCACATCAGAATTCTTAGAGAGGAGTTAAGTGACAAAAGGGTGGTGGAGAAAGTACTTATCAGCTTGCCTGAAAAATTTGAGGCAAAAATTTCTTCTTTGGAAGAATCTAGAGACCTAAATGAGATAAGCTTGGTTGAGCTTGTAAATGCATTACAAGCCACAGAACAAAGAAGATCTATAAGGCAAGAAGAGGTCTCAGAAGCTGCATTTTTTGTCCAACAAAAAGGCAAAGCTCTAGACCACACACACCAGAGGATGCAAAGAGGAGGAAACAGAGAAAAATGGAGAAATGAAAGTGTTTCTAGCCGAGATATCAACAAGAAGAAGTTTGGAAAGTGCTCTCACTGTAAAAAGGATAATCATGCAGAAAATTCTGCTAGTTTATGCCTAATATCCAGTGCAGAAATTGCAAGCAATTTGGACATATTGAGAAGGTATGCAAGAGCAAAGGAGGACATACACATCAAGCTCATCAAGCACAAGCAGCTGATGAGCAAAAGCAGCAAAAGGAGAGGTTGTTTGTTGCCTCTTGTTATGCAACAAACATTAGCAATGAAGACTGGCTCATTGACAGTGGCTATACACAACACATGACTCATAATGCTGGATTATTCAAATCATTGGACAGAAGCTTTATTTCCAAAGTCCAAATTGGAAATGAAGAGTTTATTGAGGTGCAATGAAAGGGAGAAATGGCTATGGGAACCTCAAAAGGTACCAAACTCATCTCCAATGTTCTTTATGTACCCGAAATTAACCAAAGCCTACTAAGTGTAGGTCAAATGCTTGAAAATGGGTAGTCTTTGCATTTTGAAGGAACAACATGCACCATTAGTCCATTAGTGATAGAAATGGCTGTGAAGTTTTAAATGTTGGCATGAGAGACAAGAGTTTTATAGTAGAATGGAACAAAGGAAAAAACCAAGTATTTTATGCAAAAGCTAGTAAAAAGACCAAGCTTTGGCATAAAAGACTTGGCCATCATAACTTTAAGTCTTTAAATTTGATGCATACAAGTCAATTAGTTGAAAATTTGCCTCATATCAAGCTACCCCAGCAAATTTGTGATATATGTCAATTAGGGAAGCAACATAGGCTTCCATTTCCCACAGGAGGTGCTGGAAGAACCTCTTAAAAACTGCAATTTGTCCATAGTGACATTTGTGGTCCAATGAGTGTAAATTCCTTGAATGGCAGCAGATATTTCATCACTTTTATAGATGATTTTTTAAAGTTTTGTTGGATCTATTTTATGAAGCAAAAGTCAGAAGTGGCAGAGGTCTTCAAAAACTTCATATTATTGGTGGAAAACCAAGCTAATAGCAGCATCTAGATGGTGAGAATTGATAATGGATTTGAATACATAGCAAAAAGATTTTAGGAACAATGCAGCCAAGCTGGAATTCAACATCAGCTCACAGCTCCATATACTCCACAACAAAATGGAGTAAGTGAGAGGAAAAATAGGACTTTAATGGAGATGTGTAGGTGATTACTCTTTGAAAAGCACTTGCCAAAAAGCTTTTGGGCAAAAGCAGTGAGCACTGCTGCTTATTTACAAAACAGGTTGCCCTCTAAATTTTTGGAGCTCAAAACTCCATATGAAAATTGGTATGGAGTCAAGCCAAATGTGGAGCATCTCAAAGTTTTTGGAAGTGTATATTATGTACATGTTCCAGATGTTAAAAGAGATAAATTGGACAAGAAATCAAACATTGAAATTCTCGTTTGTTATAGCAACACAACTCAGGGGTTTCGGCTATACGTTTTGGAGACCAAGAAGTTAATTGTGAGTAGAGATATTAATGTGGATGAATATACTACATGGAATTGGACCAAGGAGGAGGTCCAAAAAGAAGAAATGGAATATGTTCAAGTTGTTCCACTAAATCAAAATGAGGAGGAGCTAATGGATGATGAAAATGTAGTGGGAGTTAGAGGCACAAGACCTTTTATTGATGTTTATGAAAGGTGCAACCTTTCTTTAAATGATCCCTTCGCGTTTAGTGAGGCAAATCAGTATAAAGAGTGGAGAGAAGCTATGGAAGTTGAAATAAGCATGATCATCAAGAACAAAACATTGGAGTTAGTTTCAAGGCCACCGGGAAAGAAAGTTATTGGAGTTAAATGGGTCTTTTAGGACCAAACTGAATGCAGATGGGTCATTAAACAAACATAAAGCAAGATTAGTGGTAAAAGGGTATGTGCAACAGCTTGGAATTGATTATGGTGATACATTTGCACCAATTGCAAGGCATGAAACAGTGAGATTATTGCTGGCCCTTGCTGCCCAAAAAGGTTAGAAAATGTTTCACTTGGATGTCAAATTTGCATTCTTGAATGGATACTTGGACGAAGAAGTCTATATTGAGCAACCTGAAGGTTTTGTAGTCCAAGGTGAGGAGTATAAAGTTTAAAAGTTGCATAAGGCTTTATATGGGTTGAAACAAGCTCCAAGAGCTTGGTATAGTAGAATTGATAGCGATTTGCTACAGCTAGGCTTTCACAGAAGTGATAATGAACCTACTTTGTATATCAAAGCAGGCTCAAGTGAAAAAAGACTCATTGTTTCACTTTATGTTGATGACTTGCTGGTCACGGTTGAGAATTCTGAAGATATGATGGAATTTAAACTGGAAATGCAGAAAAACTTCGACATGTCAGATCTTGGAGTAATGAATTATTTTCTTGGAATGGAAATTGATCAAATGAATGACTGTATTTTTCTATCATAGTAGAAATATGCAATGGAGTTGCTGAAAAAGTTTGATATGAAGAATTGTAAATCTATAGATACACCAATGGTGCAAAATCAACAATTTGAATTGGAAGATGGAGCTGAAAAGGTCCAAGGGTCAGTTTATAGGAGCTTGATTGGGAGCCTCCTATACCTATGTGCTTCTTGGCCAGATTTAACCTTTTCAGTAAGTATGTTGTCAAGATTTATGCATTCTCCCTCTCGAATTCACTATCAAGCAACCAAAAGGATACTAAGATATGTGAACGGCACTATAGATTTTGGAATAAGTTTTCAAAGCAAAAAGAAGGAAAATTAGAGGGATACATCTATAGTGATTGGGCTGGAAGTAAAGAGGATATGAAAAGTACTTCAGGGTATCTTTTCTCTTTTGGTTCTGGTCCATTTTCATGGTCTTCTCAAAAGCAAGGTTCTGTAGCACAATCTACAGCAGAAGCAGAATACATTGCTTCAACTGCAGCTACAAATCAAGCCCTTTGGCTGAGAAAATTGATCGTGGATTTAAATGAGAAGCAAGATGGAGCTACCACCATTTATTGTGACAACAAGTCAACCATATCCATTGCTCAAAATCTAGTTCAACACAGGAGAACTACGCATATACAGGTGAAATATCATGCTGTGAGAGAAGCTTAAAGGAATCATGAAGTAAAGTTGGTGCATTGCTAATCTAAAAACCAGCTTGCAAATATATTCACTAAACCTTTCCCCAAAAACAGATTTGAAACATTGAGAGCTTATCTCAATGTTTCCCCCAAAAGTGCCAAGGAAGAGTGCTGAAGGTAGCACTTTTGGTGACATGGCTGCTGATATGGCAGCAGAGAGGTTAAAGATGAAAGCATATTTTTGTGTAAACCAAATTAGTTCATATCTGGTTGTTTTTGGATTAGCTTTGTGTTAAGTACCTTGGTTACATGTGAAACAAGTAAACTAAGTGTACTTTGTGTTTAGTCTTATTTTGGCTGGTCTTTTTGTCAGTTTTTAGTGGCCTATGTTATGTTGTTTAATAGGGGTAATCAAGTCTGTAAAAGGCAGCATGGTTGTATCTGTCAAATGACAGAGGTTAGGTATTTTTTTTGTTTCTAGTCTTGTATATACTATCTGTTTTTCCCTTAATGCAATGCTGAAGCTTTTATGCAAAAATCCTCTTGGGTCATACTCTTAATAGGAACATTGTAAGCATCCTTCCTTTTCTAACATTTACTTACTGCTGCTATTTTCTAACTGATTTGTGCATTATCAATCATACTGTTGTTGTAATGGGTGGGTGTAAAGAGTGCACTAGTTAGTTGGTATAGCAGTTGATATTTATTTCCTCATGATCATATGTTATTCTTAAAATGTTTGCTGCAATGGAAATTCTAGCTGTTCTACTTTAACTCTGTGTAGGAGAATTATGGGAACAATTATTAAAATGTCTAATTATCAACATAAATTTCAGGCTTGAGTCCAGGTTCAACATATAGTTATCATATTCTTGACCGACCATTGATATATTGTTCATGAATCACCAGTTCTTTGCTCATATGATTACAATATGAAGGAGAACACTTTGTAAGTTTTATTATGGTTTTTGCATAATAAAGTGTCCAGGAATTTTGTACTTATAGATGCCATTAATGCAAGCTGTGTTAGATACAACATATAGATTCTGAAATTAGAAATGCTGAAAGCTAATGGAATTCAAGTTCTAATGTAACATGTTACAATATTCTACTGCAGTGGCTATATGTCTCCAAAGTATGCAATGAATGGAATATTTTCTGAGAAATCTGATGTTTATAGCTTTGGAGTTTTGCTGTTAGAGATAGTTAGCAGCAAGAAGAATAACAACTTCCATTATCATGACCAACAACTAAGCCTAATAGCTCATATGAGTTTATTTTAACTCAACAATCTTAATATTTTATTTGGATCTATTTAAACTTCATTCTGACACGAGTGACTGTGTTAGGCTTGGCAACTATGGAGTGAATGCAGGGCATTGGATTTTATGGATGAAATATTGGCATACTCATATTCTTCATCAAAAGTAGAGAGATGCATGCATATTGGCCTTCTTTGTACACAGGACAATCCGATGGATAGATCAACCATGCCAGAGGTAGTGTTCATGCTAAGCAATGAAACAGATCTTCCCAAACCCAAAAAACCTTTGTTTTATTTCCACAGAGCATTGAAATGCGACCTTCAACCACAAGGAAATGTGAAATCATCCACAAATGAGGTCACGATGTCGATGATTGAAGGCTGCTAAGGTACTTCATTTGTTGTACTTAAGAGTTCAAGGGCATTGGACTTGGTGCATGAAATCTCTACATCAGAAGTACTGAGATGCATAGTTGTTTTGCTTCTTTGTGATCATCAGGACCATCCAATGGATAGGCTATCCCTGCCGGAGGTTGTGATCATGCTAAAGGAAATAGATTGTCCAAAACTCAAACGTCCTTTCTTTGATTTTCAAAGCTCATTGAAACGTGATCTTCAACCACAAAGTGGTATCAAATATTTTTCTATAAGTTACATCTTTTTTGCACTTCAGAATTCCATAGATTCAATACTATCACAATTTTTGTAGATATATATTCAAGTAGGAATTTTTTTTTTTTTTGAAGAAAAAAATTATATTAGTTGGGTGAATTGTTTAATAGTGGATAAATTTTCATATTTTTTGGCCACTCAGGAGGCTATTTCTTAGGTCACTAAGGCTACTTACTTTTTTGGTAAAACTAAGCCTACTCAACTTGATAATGGATGTTTGTGACAAGTTTTTAAGAATAGATTGGTGTAGCTTTGTCTATTTAAGACAGCCAAATGAATGGATAACGATGTGCACTTGGTCATTAATTGGATCTTTGAAGGGTAAGGCTTCCTCCAAAGAAAACTATTGGGAGGTTTTGGTTCCCTCCAAAAACCTATTTTATCCTTTATCTTTCTTTCTTTTTGGTTTTTTGCATTTTTAGTTACAAATGAATGAGTTTCTAACAGAATTCTGATCCTTTTCAATTTCCCATGATTCTTTGAAAGAATGAATATTTTTTTTTTTTGGGTGTAACAAAAAAAAAATCTAATTTTCCTGAATAACATTTATAACCTGAATCACAATCCTCTCGTTTTTTTTTTTCATCCTCGTTAACACTACAAGGAAAATGATAATTAGACGACGATTGTCAAATTAGTATTTACGACGCATTTGAAAGGTAACGTCTTCTTAACTATTAAAGACGACTTACATTCAAAAAATATTTATTGTTTGAAAATTATTTACACAAAAACGATGAACATTTTGTACAACGTCGTTTTAAAATTAAGTAATAACAACGTACTTTAACAAACCATCGTCATAGATGTTAATATAAAATATGTAAAATCTATGTGGCGCCACCTTGGCAACTTAAGACGACGGTCAAAGAACGTCATCTAAAATCATAAACAACAACAGTCAAAAACCATCGTATGGAATATAACTATTAAAACGACATCGTTTAGGATACAAATATGACGCCGTTTCCCTTCACATGATGCACATTGTGCGTCAAGGATGATACTTAAGACGACGCACTATGTGCGTCGTCGTTTCACTTAACACGATGCACAATGTGCGTCGTGGATGATACTTAAGACGACGCACATTGTGCGTCGTGGATGCTTCTTACAGTAAACGGCGTCGTTTCGCTTGATTGAATAGGGTTCATACTCCCTTTCTTCTTCATTTTCCTCTATGTTTGAAACACCCCCGACGGCGCCGCACTGTTTCCCCTCGGACTGAAACCAATTTCTTCGCTATTTGTCTCAAAAACAAGCTACAATCTTATTACTTTGCTATATGTAAGTTATTCTTTGAACTTTAGTTTCATTAGATGTTTTTTTATGATTCGTAAGTATTTTAAATACAGAGGTCGAGTTGGTACTATAATATTAGTAATGTTTTATCTGTTTACTAATTAATTTTTTTTGCAATAAATGTTATATAAATGTTTATTTTGTTATTAGTGGTCAGTAGATGCTCGGCATTGTCAATCAATTTGAGAGATTTGCTTGGTTTTTTGACTCTATTAAATTAGGTGTCAATGCGGATTTTAAATAAATGATTAATAGGTAATTAATTTTAATTTTTTTTCATTTATTAATTATATGAAATGTTTTTAACTATTTTCATTTATGCTATATGGAAAAAAGCTTTTGCAATGTGGAATGGACCAAAGAGTAGAAGATCTAAGAAGAGCAATTTGGTTTGGCCACCCACAAAGGTAATAAATTCCAAAACACTACATTTTACAATTGTATTTTTAATTTAATAATTTAATTCTTATGTATTTGATTTTTTTTGTTCAAATTCAATTATAGACTCCTTTGCAACCGGGTGGGACTGAATGTGCATATTATATATGCATTATGATGAGAAAAATTTTAAATTTGAGCGGAGATTTTTTCTCACAAAAGTCTATTCATAACTTGGTAAGCTTAATGAACTATTATTTGTCATATTTTGTTTCTAGTTATACTATTTTATGTTAAATATATTTATTGTCTAAAACATTATGTTTTTCTTAAACAGTTCCATAATGTTGTTTGGGTACAAGTTTATATTGATGAATGGGCTACGTATTTAATTGACAAAATTTCTAATCCAGATAAATTTTTATCTAGTACCGATTAAATATTATGTAAATTAAATGTTATTAAGGCAGTATTTTATTTAATATATGTTACATTTACTTTTTTTAATTTTTATTTTATAGATTTTTATCTAATTCATCTATTATAATTTATTTTAAATTGTTCAGAATATATATATATATATATATTTGAAACCTAAAAATATAATTCGGAAAAACCAAAAAAATTGGAAAAAAAAAACAATTAGGCATCGATGATGCACAATGTGCGTTGTCGTTGATCCTAGAAAAAAAAAATGCGTCAGATGTCATTTTTGATGCCACCATCAGATGTCATTTCAATCCTTAAACGACGCACAATGTGCATTGTGGTTGATGCCATGTCAGATTTTATGACAACGGATTTTGGCTGTCGTTTTATGTATGAATAGCCACGTGGATCTGATGTGTACATGGCTATATAGGCGACGGTCAATGAACATTATAATTGATGTTAATGACGATGGTTTCTACGAGTCGTGGATGCTTAAGACTTTCCACGACGATGCTTTATAAGACGATTTTAAACCGTCATCTAAAAGCCTTCGGACGACGTTTTATGTGTGTCATAAGAAAGGTTTTTTCGTGTAGAGTAATTTTAACATTTAGTTAATTAATAACTTAAAAGATATTAATTATGTCATATAATAAATAACCTTATTGGCATATTACAAAATTTATTTCTCAGTAGATAAACAAAATTTGAAGGATTTATTCATTATAAATATATATTTATCGATCCAATTAGATGTGCCCATATATACCCCAGTTATGGGTTGGGTCATATTCAAACAGTTGACGTGTTGAAATTAATCATAAATTTTATAGAAGACAATACCATTAATAAAGGTTCTTTTTAACAATTAAGCGAAAATTAACAAATAAAAAACTCACATAATAGCACAAAATTATAAATATTTTATGCCTAACAAATATTCTTAAACTTAAAATTTGCTAGTTTCTAGCAAAAAAAAAAATTAAAAGAAACAAACATTTATTTTTAAAAATGCAAGTAGGTATACTTTGATGGTGGGTGCTTCAAAAAGTGTCTATTATATCAAATGAAAGATAGCATCTAAGCAATCATATAACCTAACAATCTATCTTTCATTCAACACACATATTACTTCCAAAGGGTGTGTGTGATCAACTAATGCTTCAATATCATGCACTTGAGTGAATTTACACTAATTAGAAGACATGAATAAAATATAAACTTCATATGTTTAACATGAATAATTATTCCATACTAATATAGATGAATGCATCATCTTTACAAAGCTTATAATGTAAATGCCAAAAATAATGGGATAGGAAAATAATTAACAAAGCAAGAAAACTTAAATATCAATGCTCAAATTCTTTTTTTCTTTGTTTCCTTCACTTGAATGCACTTTTCTTTTTTTCTTCTTCCAACTTCCCAAAAAAACATTTATTCAAAAACCTTCAACCTCCTTTTAGTTTATTTTTTTTCAATCAACTTTTTATTTTTTTTCTATTTCCTTCTTTTTCACTTTGCTTTTTTTATTTTTATTTTTTCATTTTTTTTCATATAACATAAACTTTTTCTTTTCTTTTCACATAACAAATTTTTCCTTCTCTTTCTCTTTTTTTATTCTCAAATAATATAGCAAATTGATACGTCAACTTAATACAAACCAATAAAATAATAACACTTAATATTTAACACATAATTAGGTGAACACTTAGATTTCTAGCACTATTGGGAAAATTAATGTTAAATATATATAATATAAACTATATATAAGGCCTTGCACTATTCTAATAAAATAATGATATGTTTTTTTTAGTTTTGAAAACACAAATAATGATAATGACATGTTAGTAAACAATTAGTGCTCATACCCTTACAGCAATATTGATATATAAAATAAATCCAAGGAAAATCACTAGAAAGCAAGCATGTACAAGTTAAATATTGAGGCCTTGAAATTTAAATCAGTTTCAAACCTTCATGTATACACCCAAATAACAGATGGTAGACAGATTTTTATAACATACTTAAAAAGAGGAAAAGATTATAGTCGTGAACATGATGGTACTGAATTAGTTAAACAAATAACCAATTTGAATCTAATTTTAGATTTATCCATGGATCATATAATTGATGTCCAAAGTATGCTTGAGGAAGATCTTTTAGGTATAGAAACCCTCTAAAACATTGAAGATAATTCTTTATCAGAAGATTCCAATATAGCCCACAATATCGACAATATGATGGAAGCATAATCAGATGGATCATGATGCACTACTGTTTGTCAACAGAATACTGTACAAACACTATAAAAACACTATACGAACACTATAGAAACACTACACAGATGAGAGTACTGTTTGCTTTTACTATTCATAAATAATAAATATGTTTCTTTATTTAAAGAAGCCGAAGCCATTTGGTTTCTCAAGCTTTCCTTTCCTCTCATATTTCCTTGTAACCTTTTTGTTCATTTTGTAAAGCCTTAAGTCCTTTTCTTTTTTCCTTTTCACTTGTAAACCACCATTTCATTGTAATTTATCTTGGACATGTTCTCTTTCTTTAGTAGTGCTCAGGTTGACTGATCAGCCAAGTAACCCAGCCTATCCAATCAATCCAACGTTTTGAATAATACTATGAAACACCCGCCAAATACGATAGGATTGAATAAACAGTTTGACCGTGTGAGAGAATTAGCCAATAACAACAAAGTGACGATAGAAATATGTTCGACACGGACATCGATGAAATCATAGGACACTAGAAAAAAAATGATCAAAAAAACCATTAGAAAAATGGGAACAAAACGTCAATGAAATAACGTAACGAGAAATCTTTTACATTTTCCACAATGTATTTTTTTTTTTTTTTGTATTTCACTATTTGCCTACTATATGCCAAACAATAAAATAAGAATGGAGTCAATGAAAGCTATATATATATATATATATATATATATATATATATATATATTAAGGCGAATTCGCCTATTATTCAAAATCCCAAAAAATATTAAAAATAACGCTATGTTACTTTGCTGCCCACGTCAGTTTTTTTTCTGTCTCATTTACTTTGCATTAGTAAGAAAAAAAAATTGAATTTAGTGTTTTATTTTCCCTATATAATTAGGATTTTTTTTCCATAATTTTTTTGTTCTTCTATAATTCTAAGCACTATGGGTTTAGACCATAATTAAGATTAATTCAGATTTTTCTTAATTCTAAGCACCGATAGATTTTTCTATTTCTCTGTAATTCCAAGCACTGATGAAAATTTTTCCATAACTTTCTTCTATAATTAGGATTTTTTCCGTAATTCTAAGCACTAATGGGTTTAAATACTAATGAGTTTTTCCATAATTATGTTCTTCTGTAATTAAAATTTAGATTATAAAAGTTCAATCAATGCACTGTTTTAGAAAGAAATGATGCATTTCAAAATGCAAATACTCAGTTTCATCATGAACAATCAAGAAAAATAATATACAACTAAGAAGTTTACTTTTAAATGCATACAGAAACTTCAATTAAAAATACCCCAATCACATACTTTCATTTGGCATCACATAAATTCATTACTCTTTCTCTTCACATACTTTCTAATATTTCAATATTCATAATTGAGGGCCAAAATAAATTTAAAAAAAAGAATTAAGACAGAGACCTAAACCTAGATGGAAAATCTGAAACTTTGGTTTTATTTTTCGAAATCCATATTTTTTGAATAAAACACAATTATCCACACAAAAAACCTAATAAGGATTTGGAAAATAGCAAACCAAATTTATATATAAAAAAAAAAAAACAAATTTACCCTTTACTAATTTACTAAAGCGAAGGAGACGGAGATGGAGATGGAGATGGAAAAAAAGTAAATTTATGAAAAAAAAATCCTAATTACAAAGGAAAAAGTAAAGTGGAGAGAAAAATAACGTGGGGAGCAGAGAAAAAATTACCCTTTTTTTTTTCACTAATGCAAAGCAAATGAGATGAAAAGAGGAAGAGGAGAAAGTGTAGTTGGGAACAAAGTGACAGAGCGTTATTTTTAATGTTTTCAAGTTTTGAATAGAAAGTGAATTCGATTTTATTAGCAAGGCTCTATATATATATATATATTTATATGTACAAAAACGCTATTGTGAGTGAATTCACTCTCCACTCAGAGTTCGAAAGTGGACTTGTCAAAATTAGCTGCCTTAGTCAAAATTAAAATCATTTTAAACAAACGGTGTGTTTTGTCTCTTCTTCTTGTTTGGGTTTTCTTCCTCATGCTCAAGCTTCCCTTTTTCATTTCTCGCACCAGGCAAAATGGCTCAGAACATTGCCGCTCCTACCGCCATCTGAAACATTGCTAAGGGCAGAGGTTGAATTTGCACCCGTTGGCGTCTTTCCTTCTTCGCACCAGAGAAAACGATTTTGCACCGCTGAAACGTAGACGGTGCGTTTTGTCAGCCATTTTGCCCATTCGGGTATTCCTTAGCACCAGCCATTTTGCACCTCTGTTTGTCTTCATTGCTTGCCGCACCACTCAACAATGTTCTAAGCCATTTTGCCTATACCTGGCAAAATGCTGCACGGCACGATAACACGATACGAAACGACAAAAATAATTCTGGGTTTGGGTCTTCAATATTATAATCGGGTTGATATCAGTGTCATACGATAAGACATAATAAAAAATCAGGTTGGAACGGGTTGAAACACGTTAAAACGACAAGACACGATAAAAAAAATATTAATTTAATTATTTCTTTATAGCTAATTTTTTACATTATTTTTTTTAAGAAATTATAAAATTCATATTTTATCTCATTGAAAAATAACAAATTTTATATCTATTTATATATTGATATTTTATTTTAGATTCTATCTTTTTTATTACTTCTATTGGATGTAGAATTTTAATTTGGTTTATAATATTTTAAATGTTTTTAAATTGACAATTGTAATGCATATTTATTTTCTTAGACACGATAAATATTTAATATAGCTTTAGTTCGTAATATTTTACATATTTTGAATTCACAATTATTAATTATGTAGAAGGATTTAAGTATTATGTTTGTGTGGTTTGTTATTTTTTTAACATGTATTAAGTATGTTATTTTAGTTTTTATTTTTGGTTTGGAAAATGATACAACTATTTATGTTTGTCTGTGTTTCATTATTTTTTAGCATGGATTATGAAATATAAATCAAATATATTTTTTTAAATAATTTTGAAAATAAGTTTAACGTGTTAACGGGTTGGACAACGGGTTACATGATAATTTTATGAACAGGTTTGAGTTTATATGTTTTAACACGAAAGCTTAACATGTTAGGTAATAAAAATTTTTTGATACGAACACGAATACCACAGAACACGACACGTTGACAGGTCTAATTTTGCCATGTGTGAGAAATGAAAGGGGAAGCCTGCGCATGAGGAAGAAAACCCAAACAAGAAGAAGAGAAAAACGCACCGTTTGGTTAAAATGATTTTAATTTTGACCAAGACTAACCAATTTTGACTAAGTCCACTTTCGGACTCTAAGTGGAATTCGCTCTCAGTTCCTGTGTGTATATGTACATGAAATAATAGTAATAAATAATATTGTGTACAAATTTTCATATCTGTAGAGTCAAGCAGACCAAGTGTTGTGGTTTCAATCGTAGGTATTAGCACAAAACTCTGTCTGGTTTACAATTACGCTATTGGAAAATGAGTGCCAAAAACACAGATTGCAGTGCGTTTTGTTTCTGTGTATTTCTATTCTTCGACTTGTTGTTTCCATCATCATACCGTTGCTATGCAATTGATAACATAACTTCTTCACAACCATTATCTCAAGAACAAACTCTGGTCTCCCCAACCAAAATTTTCGAATTAGGATTCTTCACTCCTAGTACTAGTTCAAGAAATCAATACGTTGGCATTTGGTACAAGGAAAATTCTCCACGCAAAATAGTGGTATGGGTCGCAAACAGAGAGAATCATCTATCGGCCACAGACTCTTCTGCAAATCTAACAATTTCCAGCAATGGAAATCTAAATCTTGTGGACGGAAAGAGAAAGTCTGTCTGGTCAAGTGACGCTGTTCCGGCATCAAATGGTTCGGTCGCAGTGCTTGGAAGCTTCGTTCTCAAAGACAGTGTTTGGGGGCAATTTCTGTGGCAGAGCATTGACCATCCTGGCAATACATTATTAACCAAAGCACAGATTTTCATCAATGTCAGGACCAAAGAAAGAAACTGGTTGACTTCCTGGAAATCCGAAAATGATCCTTCACTTGGGAATTTCACAGCTCAACTTTCAGGAGAGAGACCTCCACAAGCTTTCATTATGAACGGAATAGTTCCTCACTGGAGAAGTGGTCCATGGGATAAGTCCAAGTTCAATGGTGTGCCTCAGATGGATCCCTCATATCTTAGTAAATTTAAACTCGAAGAGAATTTAGACAAAGGAACAATCAGTTTCACTTTCGATCCCTACAAGGCCACTAGCTTATACAATCTGTTCCTTTCACCGCAAGGTATTCTAAAGCTTATGAAAAAGACCACCAAACAAACAGATTGGTCTCCAATTTTTGCTGCACCAAACAGCGCATGTGACACATATGGTGCGTGCGGACCTTTCGCGGTATGCAAAACATCTGAATCTCCCATTTGTAAATGTTTGAAAGGCTTCGTCCCGAAATCAAAGGAGGAGTGGAGCAGAGGAAACTGGAAAGGAGGGTGCGTCAGGCGAACCGATTTATTCTGTGAGAAAAACAGCAGTAACTCAGCTTCGTCCAGAGACAAAATAGACATGTTTTGGAAGAGACGTATGGTGAAACTTCCCGACTTCCATGAGTATGTGCAGATTACCGAACTCGATAGCTGCAATGAATGGTGCCAGAGAAATTGTTCGTGCATAGCATATGCATTTGTGAATGGCATAGGGTGTTTGGCGTGGTCCAAAGACCTCGTTGACATTCAGGAGTTCTCTTTTGGTGGACAAGATCTTTTTATTCGCCTTGCACATACAGAACTCGGTGAGCTTTGAAGACCTCTTGTGGATAATTATAAAGTAAATAGCTGTTTCTTTTTTCTTTTGGTATAACATTATGCAAATTATGTTCATTTAATTGTATTCAGCTGGGAGTCAGCTAACCAAGAAGAAACTGATCATCATCCTCGTGGCTATTGGTATAGGTGCCATCTCAAGTGTCATTTTTATCGCTTGGTACAGGTGGAGAGCTAACCGAAAGGGTAAGGAAATGGAAATATATATACATATATATATATATATATATTGTGTGTTGTATTACGTACCTTGATAAAATAAAATGTAATTTTAAGAGACATTATACTAGGTTATGTTGCAAACTGTTGCAAAAATACCAGATTAGACAGAACAAAAAACAGAGGAGGCTTAGCTCTTATAGTAGCTCATGGGGACAACTAAAGATTTGTGGGTTAGGTTTTTTCCATTGAAAATGATCTTCTTCGTGATTGTGTTATATTAGTGCATTGTGTTGGCTTAACATACTGAAATATTTTGAATTGAGACATAATATGGTATGAGGAGCTCTAACTGGAAATTATGGACTGAAGAATGATCATTATGTTGAAGTTTACAGCTTCTTATGGATGTTTTAGAGTCTTTATTTTTGTCATGATATATTAGAAACTAGGTTCTCTTATCATTTGAGCAATCAAACTAGAAACTATTAAAAACTATTAAGCAAACTCCACGATATCATGGTTTCACTTGGACAATATCTAAATTCTGTACCTAATTTACATGATAGACCACTAGTAAAGGAGTATATTGAAATTCTGTATGTCGTATGCTTTTATTTATTCCATGTTTTTGTTTTCCACCTAAGTCTGATAGTTAAAACTTGAAAATCAGGAAACATTATTAAGGATGCAAAAAAGCAGTTCGATTTGATTGATACAAGTAACGATACAAAAGACATTCTTCAAAGCACAAGCCCGCATGACCTTTCGGAGCTTGCAATTCTCGACTTTGATAGCATACTAGTTGCTACAAATTCCTTCAGCGTAACAAACAAACTTGGGCAAGGAGGATTTGGATCTGTTTACAAGGTGAAATTAATACATCATGACAGCCTAAAGATAGGAAACCTAAATGGATTTACAAAATGTTGGCTATTTGTAGGGAAAACTACATGATGGGAAGGAAGTAGCAATAAAAAGGCTCTCTAGTAACTCAGGACAAGGCATCACAGAGTTCAAGAATGAGTTGCTTTTGATCTCCAAACTCCAGCACAGAAATCTTGTTAAGCTTTTGGGTTGCTGCACATTCGAAGAAGAGAAGCTACTAATTTACGAGTTCATGCCCAACAAAAGCTTGGATTTCTTTCTATTTGGTTGGTTCCATTGCAGTATTCTTTTTAATTCTAACACATTTTGTCCTTCAACTTTAGATTGATTATCTATTTGCTCCCTCAATGGAATTGGGTACAGGACACTGTTGTAGAAGAGAGTTTTTTTTTTTTGTTTTAACTACCTTAAAAATGTTCTTATACAAGGATAAGCTGCAAAAAACAATGTGAACTAGCATAAGGATAAATTAACTAGCTTCCATTTGCAATAAGGTTTAGCTAAATTGAACGCATGTCTTAATCTATCAACCGGAGAAATATGTGCAATTGAATTACATAAGCTTGAAATACGGGTTAGATTGTCTTATGAAGTGCCAAGTAAACATTGATAGGTTCATTTTGGTTCCACATTAATCCATCCCTTCTATTTCACATTTAGTAGGAATAGATTTTCATTGTTGCTTAAAATTATTTCTGTATATGCCTATCATAGATAAAATTAAAAATCTATGCTAATTTCTATCTTCTTCTCCTAAAATTGGAAAGCATATATAGAATAGTATTACTGACCAAATTTTTAATGAGTGCGTCACAAATCAGACCCAAAAAGAAGATCAGAGCTAAATTGGGCTACACGCTTCAACATTATTCAAGGTATTGCTAAAGGTCTTGTATATCTGCATCGTGATTCATGTTCAAGGGTAATACATCGAGATTTAAAGGCCAGCAACATTCTGTTGGATGCGAAGATGAATCCAAAAATATCAGATTTCGGGTTGGCACGGATTTTTCAGGAGACAATAGATCTGGCTACTACTCATAGGATTGTGGGAACACTGTAAGCATCCTTTCTGCTCTAACAATTACCAAGTGTTCTGCTATTTGTCCTTAATGTGATTTGTGCATTATCAAGTAAATTATTGCTGTAATGATCAATAAGTACTGAATGTAAAGATTGATAAAGATTGAATCTAAGCTGGTTGCATTTGCAGATATCCTTTATTTCCTCATGATCTTATAGCTTGCTTAACATATAAATGAAAACACTCTGCTTCTATTTTTGCTTTCTTTCATTGACAGTGCATCATTTTGATAATGAATGCGGAAGGATGAAATTTACAGACAGTGTCATTAACACGATTTTAATAATCTATTGCAGTGGTTACATGGCTCCAGAGTATGCAATGGGAGGACTATTTTCAGAGAAATCAGATGTGTATAGCTTTGGAGTTTTACTGTTAGAGATAGTTAGCGGCATGAAGAATAACAGCTTACGTCATGGCGAACAACAGCTAAGCGTAATAGCTTATGTGAGTTCATACCTCTCCCATTTTATCATAGTATGTTATTTTGATATGCTCAAAACTCGATTCTGACAGATGAGGAATATATACATATATATCAGGCATGGCAACTGTGGAGTGAATGCAGGGCATTGGATTTAATGGATGAAGCATTAGCTGACTCGTATTCATCATTAGAAGTAGTGAGATGCATAGATGTTGGTCTTCTGTGTGCACAGGACCATCCCATAGATAGGCCAACCATGCCAGAGGTAGTGTTCATGCTCAGCAATGAAACAGATCGTCCAAAACCCAAACGACCTTTGTTTTATTTTCAAAGCTCCATGAAATTTGATTTTGATCCACTACGCGGTAAGGAACATTGCTCCACAAATGAAGCATCCACATCCATTGTTGAAGGGCGCTAAGTTATGACATAGAGATTTGATTGAATCATCAATTTTAGGCTCAATCCACTTAACTGTTGGGCTTGGAGCTAAATGTACAAATTTTGTGCTGCCTGTCTTCTTCATCTTTTTTTTTTTTTCTTTTTGGTGAATAGTGATGCCGGTCTTATGTGTACAAGGCATTGACATACACATCAACTCTTTTCGAATGTAAAAATTCTAATTATTATTTTTTTCTTCTACTTCTACTTAGAGTGGATTCTATAAGAGTTTTGAATATGTAGGAAACGAATTCATTTGTATTGAAAGTAGAAATCTTTTTAAATACAAGTATGTACAGTTATCCTTAACACTAGGTAACTGATTTAAAATACAAAAACAAGATATCGACTTAAATACAACATTCAAATGTAGATAGATAATTCCAATATCAAAATATTGCTACACTACAAGAAAAATGATAATTAGATGACGATTGTCAAATTAGTATGTACGACGCATTTAAAAGGTAACATGGTCTTAAATATTAAAGACGACGCACATTCAGAAAATATTTATTGATTAAAAATTATTTACACAAAGACGACGGACATTTGGCAAAACGTTGTCTTAAAATTAAGTAACAACGACGTACTTTAACAAACCATCATCATAGATGTTAATATAAAACATATAAAATCTACATGGCGCTACCGTGGCAACTTAAGACGACGGTCAAACAACGTCGTCTAAAATCATAAACAACGACGGTCTTTGACTATCGTATGTAATAAAACTAGTAAAACGGCATCGTTTTGGATAAAAATACAACGCCGTTTCACTTCACACGATGCACAAAGTGCGTCGTGGATAATACTTAAAACGATACACATTGTACATCGTCGTTTCACTTAACACGAGGCACAATATGCATCGTGGATACTACTTAAGACGACGCACCGTTGCTCAATTTTATTATAGATAATATATTATTATTATTTCATTTTATATTATTTTATTATAATTAATATAGAATATATATTATTATTATATATAATAGCACAAGTTCCTTCGCTGTAGCAATAGAGGATGTAGGCATTTTGGCAAAACCTCTATAAATTCTTATAATATATATCTTCTTTCATATTTGTGTGTGTTTGGTTAGTTTCTTGTTTGCGTGATTTACAACAGTGGTATCAGAGCCACAATCGATCATATATCGATTGGGGTTTTTATCGTCTGTGGTCTTTTTTTTAGGATTTCCAGTTTTAGTTTCGTTCTTGTTTCGGTTTGTTCTTTGATTTCTTAGTCTTTCTTGTCATCGTTGAGTTTTTGGTACAAAATCAAATTCTTTGATTATGGGTACAAAATTTGAACTGGAGAAGTTCAATGGGAAGGGCGATTTTCTCCTGTGGAAGCAGAAGATGAAGACCATCCTCGTACAACAAAAAGTGGCAAGGGCTCTGGATGGATCTTATCCACAAATCCTAATTGAATATCAGAAGCAGGATATGGATGAAATTGCACACAGTACGATCATTCTACATTTGGCAGACAACGTACTCAAGAAGGTAAATGATTCCAAAACTGCATCTAGTGTTTGGTCTGAATAAGAAAAAAACATATCTTGTTAAATCTCTCCCGAATAAGATATATTTGCTTGAAAAGTTCTTTGGTTATAAAATGGACTCTTCTAAAGATCTTGATGAGAACTTAGATGACTCTAATCGTTTGGGTTTGGATCTTGCTAATTGTAATGAGAAATTTACCGACGAACACCATGATGTAATATTGTTAAACTCTTTATGTGAACCTTACAAAGAAGTAAAAAATATTATTAAGTATGGTAGAGAAACTTTAACTACTGAAATTGTGGTCAATTTTTTAAAGTCTAGAGATTTGGAAGTCAAGATATAAAAAAGAGATTCTAGTAATAGTGAGAGTCTTACTGTTAGGGGCAGATATCTTTCAAGAGTATTTAATAATTCTTTCTCTAAAATTAAAAATAGAGGTAAGTCTAGATCTAAATCTAGATCCAGAGGTAGAAAATGTTTCTACTATCAGAAAGAAGGTCATTTTAATTAAAGATGCTTTAAAAGGAAGAGAGAAGAGAAAGGAAAATCTACTTTAGAGAGTGGGGATGCTGTTGTAGCCTCAGAAGAGACTATGATAGGTGAGGTTCTTGTTGTCTCCACTCAAAACTGGAATGAAGAGTGGATTCTAGACTCAGAATGCACCTATCATATGAGTCCTATTAAGAATGGTTTGTGAACTATCAAGAAGTTAATGGAGGTTACGTTTTAATGTGTAATAACATGCCATGTGATATAATTGGAATAGCTGAAGTCTCTATTAAAATGTTTGATGGAATTGTTAGGACTGTAAATGGTGTGTGACATATTCCTGACTTACAGAGAAATTTAATCTCTGTAGGCATATTAGATGAAGCAGATTATTCCTGTAGGACAGAAAGTGGGACTATGAAAATATTTAGAGGAGCTATGGTTATAATGAGAGGGGTCAAGAAAAATGGGTTGTGTGTCTAAGCAAGGTTTATTTTTGGGGGAGAATATAACTAAGATAGATTTCTGTGAACATTGTATCTTAGGGAAGCAGCATAGACTAAGCTTTACTACTGGGATACACAAGTCTAAATCTGTGTTAGATTATGCACATGCTGACCTGTGAGGTCCTTTTGTCACACCTACACAAGGTGGAAATAGCTATATCCTTTCAATAATTGATGATTATTCTAGGAAGTTGTGGGTTTATCTTATAAAGCAAAAAAGTGAAGCTTTAAGAAAGTTTAAAACTTGGTGTGTCCTTGTAGAAAATCAAACCGGTAAGAAACTAAAAATTCTAAGAACTGACAATGGCCTTGAATTTGCAACTCTGTTTTTGATACTTACTGTGTTAGTAATGGTATTCAAAGACACAAATTAGTTACATACACCCCTTAGCAAAATGGTGTTGCTGAGAGGATGAACAGGACTTTGTTAGATAAAGTGAGATGTATGCTATCTAGTTCTGGTCTCTCAAAGGTTTTTTGGGGGGAAGCTATTACAACAGCAGCCTATTTGGTGAATAGGTGTCCCTCTACTACCATAGACTTTAATACTCCTGAATTCATGTGGTCTGGTTATAAACCAGATATGTCAAGCCTAAGAGTGTTTTGTTGCCAAGCCTTTGTCCATCAGAAAGAGGGAAAATTAGACCCTAGAGCTGTTACATGTGTGTTTCTTGGTTATCCTGAAAGGGTTAAGGGTTATAGACTATGGCTTCATGAATCTGGTGGTTTCAATGTTATTATTAGTAGAGATGTGGTTTTTAATGAGAATATTATGCCTTATTTGAGAACTAACAATACAGATTCTAAAATTCAACATAAAGAGAATATTGTTCAGATAGAGGTGGAGACTCATGTTTATGGTAATGACATGCAAGAGTCTCAACCTGATCCAGTTCAAGTTCCATAACAAACACAAGATCTGGTTCATAATATAGAAGGTACATAGGAAGTTACTGAACAGCCAGATCAGACAATCCGAGATTACCAACTGGTCAGAGACAAGAAAAAAAGGCAGGTAAAGCCTACAATAAAGTATGGTTATGCTAATCTTATTTTTTATGCTTTAATTTCTTATCAAGAATTAGCAAATAATGAACTTAAGAAGTATGTTGATGCTATAAATACTCAAATATTCTAAATATTGGTATGATGCTATGAAAGATGAAATTAATTCTTTGCATAAGAACCAAACCTGGCAGCTAGTTCCTAAGTTAGAGAATCAAAAGATGGTTTATTGTAAATGGATCTTTAAGGTTAAAGAGAGACTTACTGATAAAGATCCGGTTAGATTTAAGGCTAGGCTTGTAGCAAAGGGATTTACTCAAAGGGAAGGGATAGACTATAATGAAATATTCTTTCCAATGGTAAAGTATACAACTATTCGAATAATTATAGCCTTAGTAGCTCACTTTAACTGGGAACTAGAACAATTAGACATGAAAACTGCTTTTCTTCACGGTACTTTGGAAGAAAAGATTTTTATGAAACAACATGAGGGTTTTACTGTCAAAGGTGACCAGGAATTTGTTTGCTTATTAAAAAGATCTCTATACGGTTTAAAGCAAGCTAATTGTCAATGGTATAAAAAGGTTTTATATGTTCATAACAAGAATAGGGTTTAGGAGAAGTAAATATGATATGTGTTTGTATTACAAAGGGTCTTCTCGTGGTAGTATTTTTTTCTTACTGCTTTATGTTGATGATATGTTGCTTGCTGGCCAGAATATAGAGGAAATTCAGAAAATTAAGAAAAGCTTAAATTCTGAGTTCGATATGAAGGAATTAGGACCAGCTAAGAGAATTTTAGGTATGGATATTTTAAGGGGCATAAATAAGAAAAATTAGTTTCTTAATCAGAAAAATTATTTCAATAAAGTTTAAATAAATTCTAGTGTGCCTTTAGCAAATCATTTTAATTTGTCTGTTGAACATTGTCCTAAAACAAAGCAGGAAAAAGAAGATATGATAAGTGTTCCCTATTCTAATGTTGTAGGGATCTATAATGTACACTATGGTTTGTACAAGACCTGATGTTGCTCATGCTATTAGTGTATTAAGTAGGGTTATGGCTAATCCTGGTAGAGAGCATTGGGAAGCTCTTAAATGGCTGCTTAGATATATTAAAGGAACTTTAGATCACGGTTTGTTATTTAAACATAATAGTGAATGTGTATTTTTAGAGGATATGTAGATTCTGATTTTGCTGGTGATAAAGACAAAAGAAGATCTACTATTTCTTATATGTTTACTGTATATGAAAGTTGTATAAGTTAGAAATAACAGCTTCAGCCTATTGTAGCTCTTTCAACTACAGAGGTTGAATATATAGCTACAACAGAAGTTGTAAAAGAAGCTTTGTGGCTTAAAGTTTTGTTAACTTAACTTAATCTATTGCATCGAAAGGTAGCAATTTTTTCTGATAGTCAAAGTTCAATATTTTTATGTAAAAACCCTGCTTTTATGAAAGAACTAAGCATATTGATGTTAAACATGAGAACTAAAGTACTTCCTCTGAGCAATTACTGAAGATTCACACAGAGTGCAATCCTTCAAACATGGGAACTAAAGTACATCCTCTGAGCAAATTTGCTATCTGCAAAAAGTTGCTCAAAATTGATCCAGGATAGTTTGGAGAAAGTTGCTATGAAGCTGATGTGAATTTCTGCTATTTTAGTTTAATTATGTATCAAGGTGAAGATTGTCAGATATGTTACATAATAAAAAGACAAAAACTATTTTAGTTTTATTAGTTCAAAATGCACAGATTTGTATTTGTAAATATATACTTTGTCTTCTCATGTAAATTGGGATGTGAGAATATAGGGCATTCTGGTTTTTTGAATAGGGATTTCAGCGGAGAGTTCTCTCTCGGTTATCTCTGGTTTCTGCCTTTCTTCCTCATCTGGTCTTAGTGTTGTTCTAAGGGATCTTAATTAGAAGATTTGTGAGTGAGGGTGTAAAGGGGATTTGGGTTGATCTCGGGTAAACATTGTTTAAATTGATTTTTAAGGTTGTAATATCTTCTTAAATAATAGCAGAAGTTCCTTCGGTGGAGCAACAGAGGATGTAGGCATTTTGGCCGAACCTCTATAAATTCTTATGTTCTTTATCTTCTTTCATATTTGTGTGTTTGGTTAGTTTCTTGTTTGTGTGATTTACAACAGTAATTTTTAAGATTAACTCTTTATCATAGTAATTTCAAAGGTACCAAATAAAACTATTAAGATGTATACAAAATATTATGTGTTAATATTTTATTGGTTAACATATTGATATAAATTAATTATGGATAACTAAACATAAAGGAACAAGTTAAGCTAAATATAAGTCAGGCACCGCACCATAATTTGTAAGTTTAGATTGACGATATTATGTCGGGTACGTATCAGTGAAATCCAATAAGACAGTTAACGAGTCTTAACAGATGAAACACAATAACACATGATAAACCCATTAGAACCAGTACTAAGTGTATTTTTGTAATTATGCAAGTGTTAAAATTTTAAAAATATTTAGTTTAGAATTTTGTTATTTGTCACCACTGATGATCATCATCAGCTTGACTGCAGCATATGTGGTAAAGTTTAATTTGAAATATTTAATTATATTTTTTTAATACTAAAAATTTAATGAGAAAAAGTGAACAATTTAATGATAATCAATTAAAATGCCACATAGCATATAACTTTTACTGGTGATCATCACAAATGGTGACAAATAGCATTTTTTTAAGTTATTATCTAAAAATGTATTGATTTGTTAATTTATTTAATTTTAAAAAATAATTTTATTTAAAAGTATTTTTTTAAAGAAAGTATTTTATTATTTTGAAACTAAGCCAAATTTGAATTTCCAAAATTATATAGATTCTTAATGGTTAACGAGTTTGGTGATGGGTTATACAATAATTTAACGTATAGATTTGAGTTTACTGATCTCCAAACAAAAGCTCAACAAATAGTGTTAGAATAGACTAAATTCCATATGAACACAACACAAATATCTTTAACACGAAACATTGTAAAATCTACTTAATATACATTTTGATAGATTTAATTAGCATCTCTAGTATTATTTCTATTTGTTTGTTTCTTGGAGTGCCCCAAAAAGTAGTAAGATACACCCAAAAAAAATATTATAAATAAATAAGATTATTCGTTTATTTATTTATTTATAAAGATACTATAAGTTTTTTATTTTACTTTTTCAAAGTAAGATATTATTTTAGTTTGAATGGAAAACCTTTTATTTTGAAATAGTTAATGTATGGAAAATGGTGGTTAATCCTGATAGAGTTATGAATTGTTTAGCAAACTTGAGGAATATCATATGAGTCACTAAAAATATTATTGGACTGATACATTTATTAAATAGCTCAATACCAACTATTACCAAGTTAACTACTTAACTCAAAATTAATACAAATTGAAACAATTAAATAAAAATAACTCTCTTTTTTCATTAAAAATAACACTCATTAAATAAATAAATAAATAAAATAAAATAAAATGTTGAAGTTGAAATTTACCCAAAAGAAAAAAAGAAAGTTGAAGTTGAACTACACAAATTGTTATAAGCATGGTAATAATAATACAAAACTCTCTAGACTCCCAAATCTCAATCGTAAAATTAAATTTGGCAACGTGTTTTGTTGAATTGTGTTTGTATCGTGTTATTTTGTGTTCATGTCAATTTTTTTCCACTTGAATCCAACTAGTTAAGCATTTGTTTTGAACCGTATTAGAGCAGTGTCATGTCGTATCCTTGTAGTATTTAATTCATATTTATTAGGCCTAAATATATTTGTTTCTAATTTTTTCTTAAATTAATACATTTTTAAAATTACATATAATTAATAATTGTGAATTCAAAATATAGAAAATATTACAAATTTAGGCTATATTAAATGTTTATTGTAGCTAAAGATAAAAATATGCATTATAATTGTCAATTTAAAAATATTCAAAATATTACATACCAAACTAAAATTGTACATCCAACCTAAGTAATAAAAAAAATAAAATATAAAACAAAATATTAATATATAAATAGATATAACATTGTCACATGAAATACAAATTTTATAGTTTATTAAACAAATAATGTTAAAAATAATTTAATTAATAATTTTTTTATATTGACATCTTATGTTAACGTGTTTTAATTCGTTCTAATATTTTTTTTATTGTGTGACATTTATATCAATCCGATATAATATTGCAAACTTAAATTTATAAATTATACTATCATATTATATTGTATTATCCTATCATATAATATTTTATTAAGCATAAATAAAACACGCATGTAATCTTTCAAAATGTTGTCAGCAACTTCTTTTGACTTTTATTGATCTTGCAAAAAAAAAATTATACTTGAGACATTATAAATTTGTGTTGATTATATAAGCATCAGCCAACACCACCTTTAGTTTAAATATCTTTTATAACTTTCAAATGAAACAAAAAAGCTTAATTTTTTGCAGAATTTAAATTCTGCGCTCATATTTTAAAAAAATATCCCTTATCAAAATGCAACCTAATCTTTATTTTTCTTTTTAAAATATCCAACAATTCGAATTTTAAACTTTTGACTTTGTTGGAGAAAGTAGTACAGCAAGGTCAAATTTTAAGTGTTTAAATTAATAATAAAATATTTTTATATATGTATAAAATATAAATTCAAACTCCTCATTTTCTAAAGATGGACTTTTGTATTATCTTATCAAAAAAAAAAAATGATGGGACTTTTGTATTATACTAGCTTCATTTATGTTCATTACCCAAAAATAAATAATAAATAAAAAAACTTCTTCAAGATTTGATATTTTTTAGAGCCTTATTTGCGCTGGTCCCCTTTAACTTTTCGAATTTGCTACAAGTGGCCTCAGTTGAAACAGACGTTTGATAGCACTTTCCTCTTTCGTCAGTCTCTCTTGCTACACCCAAGACCCACCCCTGTCTTTTCTCAGCTGCCTTTCCGTCGCCAAAAACAAACCTCTCGGCCGCAGAATCATCCATTGAAACCTTCATTTCCGGAGGTGAGTTTCCAGCACCACCCAATCCAAATGAACGTCCATTGACTGTCTAATGTCTATGCATTGGCAGCAACCTCTATCGGAGCTCAACAATTTATGACGAGTGGTGCAATGCATAGTTTATGCTGCTAACTCTCAGTTTCTTGCTACTTCTTAGTCATTTTGTTAAAAGGGAGATATGAGTCTTAACAAATCTCTCTCCTCTCTCTCTCTCTCTCATGAGAATTTACAATTGCCCTTTCATGAATGCTATCTGTAATGCTTGGAGTATAGTGTCACTTTTTATGGATTCCAATGCTATAAATACAGGGGCTGAGCCATGGTAAAGTGCCCCATCAATGACGCCTTTTTACGGGATTTCCTACAGAACAACTTTGTTATGGTTGTATGGGATACAACCGGTACTAATTACCTCCTAAACCGGTTAGGGCCCAAAAAAAAAAAAAGGTTAAATAAAAGAATTACAATTAAATCTCATTTTCACATTTTTCTCACCACTCCTCCCCACATATGACCTAAACTCCATTTTCATATTCCTCCCACCTCTCCTCCCATTCTCTCCTCCTCCCACCTCTCCTTCCCACATACGATTGAAATTCCATTTCCACATTCCTCCCACCTCTCTTCCTCCCACTTCTCCTCCACACATAGAACTTAAATTCCATTTCCACATTCCTCCCACCTCTCCTCCACACATACGACTCTCTGCCCCTATCTTTATTCGTGCTATTATAACCCTTATCTCCCCCGGACTCATCTTCGCTAGTGAGTCAACCAAAGGATGAATCGGACATAAGCTCTGCCTCGTGAAGGAATTTAGCGAGTCAAAAACCCTCTCCGCATCTGAGTCAAAAACCCTCTTTGCAGAGCCACAAGTCAATGCCGTCGCAATTTGAAAAGTGTATGTTTGAAGCCGTTTTTGGAGAGCCGGATAGAAAGAAAATGATAGCTGCTTGATTAAACTCAATATCTGGGTTCCTATCTCTTTCCCCAATTCAAGAACTGAAATTTTCCTTATGGCCTCTACAAAGCAAGGTAAAAAATGTGTTTTTTTCTTCTTATTTTTTCCTTCCTTGCAGTAAAAAGATTTTGATAAAATTTGTGATAAAACTTGAAGCTAAAATAGTTCCAAACCTTATTGCTTATTCGGTTTATTTTGTAAGTGATTTTGGTTTGATTATTTGACGAATATAATTGTTTTCTGTAACAAAATGATATGTAATCATTTTTATAGATGTAGAAATTTTGTGGAGCAATTTGGTTGATGTTCTGAATTTCTATTTTCTTGGTGCTTCATTAACCATGTGTTTGTGCTTAGAAAATAGTAAAGATGATAAGTAACTTAATTACAATCACCTTAAATTTTATATTTATAAAAAGTTTCAGCAACTACGATCAACCATATGATATTTGTTCAAAATGTATTTCTTTGAAGCCCAACAGACATTCATCACTGAATAATTACCAGTGTAACAAAAAAAATACACAAAACAGAAGCATAAACTAGATGACCTGAGAAGTAGGAGATGACTCTAAATTCCTAGGGTCTGGCCAACTCACAGTTGGAGCATTGTTCTCAAGCTTAAATTTTTAGTTTGACTTCTTTTGTCTCGAGTAGTCTACACATAATTGATTATAATATTCTATAAATGCACATGCTTGGTAAAATTATGTACATATATATTTTCTGGTTATGTGTGTGTGTGTGTGTGTGTGTGTGGTTATGTACATATATATATATTTTCTAGTTATGCCACCAAGGTACACTTCTGACCCATGAGGAGGAAGTGCAAGAAGCTCTGGATATTTTTTCTCTTCTTCTTCTGATATGGTCTCAGCACTTTTCAACTCCTCATAATCATCTGAGAACTTTTTTTTAACAACCACCCCCTTATTTTCTTTCTTTGTCTAGCACATCTGGCCATTAATTTGCCACTGAAATACAGCCCAAAATATCTACTAAATTTTCATGAGATTACATAGAAACATAAATAGGCAAATCAACTAAATCAGTTATTTGAAACCAAGTAACTTTACATTTTGTTTTCAAAACTAAACCATAACAGCAGCCTCTGCTAATGTATCTTTTCTTTTGTTGATGCTATAGCTGGTTCTTGTCTTTCACACCAAACTTCTAACCACAATTCATTAAAAATGCCAAAATTATAGCATGTTTTTGTTAGATGATATACGATTTGGGTTTGCCAAGGTGACAACTTTTAGTTCTTGATGATTATATTAAATAGTAACACCATAATTTGAGCCGTTTTTGGCCATTATATATATATATATTATATGAATTTTGTAATTTTGTTCTTGCAAGTGTAAACGGACACTTAAACAAAAATGCAGCACGACACGTTACAAACTTGTAGGTGATTTTTTTAGGATTAGGCATATCTGAAATATATAGATATATTGTTATTAGGGATATCATCAAGCTTCTGTGATTCTATTTTTTTCTGTCCCCTTGATGGGAAGGATGCTAAACTTACTCAGGTATAGAAACTGTTGAGCAATCTGTGGTTTTGTTAACATATTTTAAGCATTTGAAATAGACATGTCTAAGTTGCATGAGGCCAAGGCTGAAACAGATATGAATCCTGTACTTTTGCTGTGTTACATTGATATGGGTACTAGGTAGTCCAATGCTAAGTTCGTGTAACACATACATTGATCATTATGAAGTTGATTGATTTATTCTTACTTATAAATGTGTACAAGGCCATGAGAAGAGCTTGCAATTTTCAGTCCTTAGTTATTTAGTTAAATGTTTTGCTTGCTGTTTCAGGATTAGGATTTGAAGATATATTTATGCAACTTATTGACTTACTATTTTCAAGGTTTAATCTTGCCTTGACCAGTGCAATAGTTTAGTTAACCACATTCAGGAAATTTTTGATTATCGAGTTTTGAAACCTTCTGTCTATTCTTCTTCCTTTTTTTTTCTTTTTTTTTTTTGGGTGTCTTAAGGATTCTAGTTATTATATTGTTAATATTGACGAAAATATATATGAATTTTTATCTATTAAATACTGTTTAGTGTTGTAAATTTTATCAGACATATATAATGTAAGTAGTCTTTCTATGGTACAGATATCATATATGTATATGATGTGTTACTTGCAGATACATATCATGCAACATTTTGCGTGATATGCATTTGCAAGTTAAAAAACTTGCAGATGTCCACATCATAGAAAAAAAAATTATTTAATATAGTTGCTCCATGCACAGAGTATGAAAACAACTGAAGTAGCTTGCTTTCACTCTGCTCTAACTTCTTAATTGCACTTTCTCTATTTAACTCTACATGGCTTGCCATATGTGAATTCCCTGGCTTTATGTAATTTTCTTTGCCTCTTGGCCTCTCTGCGTAGGTATGCGTTATAGGATTTCAATAATTTTTGCGCTTATTACTTAAATTTTACCTTGATCAGGCATGGGATCTTTATTACCATGTATTTAGACGAATAGATAAGCAACTTCAAAGTCTTACTACCTTGGACATTGTATTCTGTCCATAATAATCTATTTCTTCCTTGATTTATATCTCCGTAGTTGGGAAAAATTGCGCATTTTTCATGTTAGGCAAGCTTACTGTTTCATATTCTCATTTATTTTGTTATTCCTTTTTATAACAACTTGCAACAAAAGGTTACCTTTGTAACTGGCCAGGAAGATTGTACTACAATTCCAGAGGAATTAAAACTGAGGTTGGCATACCGAGAAACAACTGTTGCTGTCCTTGCAAGTTACTTGCTAGATCTTTATCGTCCTTTTACCGAGGTCGAAGCTGCTGCTTTATTGTCCTTTGTTATAAGTTATTTTTGTTTCCATCAAACTTTTAATTATCATACACAAGTGCGCATATATAATGTTACTTGACATAAATCTTGTAGGTGCAACGGAAGATAATTTAGAGCACAATGACAAGGGTAAAAAGACAGCAGTTGGTGATGCTGCTTTGAAAAGGAAGAGAGGGAGAAAGAAAGCTACAAATGATGACAGTGTTGTTACAAATCCATATTTAAGACCATGGCTAAAATATTAGTGAGTTTGACTGTAACTATATGTTTTTGATAATTTTCTCCATGTAAATTGAAATATATAATCTGAATTAGTTAACAAATGTCTGAAATTTAAATATTTCGCAGTAATAGGGAGGTAGGACTACTAAAGCAAGAAGCTGTCAAAATTGATAAAAAGGTAAATTCTTTCGTACTTTTACTTGGTTGAGGTACATGCTATGAATGGCAACAAATCCATGATTTTTAATTTTGATTATATAAGGTTATGAAGCGTCTAGGAGATAATTAGACAAAGCTGTCCGCTAGTGAGAAAGCAAAATTTGCTGCGCTTACTCAACCAGTCTCTCCTCCTCCAGCTAAGGTCTCCCTCGCTTCATCTAGTGAAGCTGCACAACAGATTGCCCCAACAAAGATAGGGAGTTTAAATACAAGATGTTCCCTTGAACGTTTGTGGGGTTTAGTTGAGTTGTTTACCGATGATAAAAAGAAGTGTATACAAGGTCTTGGGTTTGGTTCTTTGATATGTGGTAAGATTAGTGGTATAGATTAGTGGAATAGCAAACAGTAACTTAAGCATTACATTATGAAGATAATACTAAAAACAGTTAGAACAATAAAGAAGTCATAACATTTTTTTTTCGGGCAAGATTCTTATTTATTTTCATGAATTGCAAGAGCTAAAAGGGGTTAACATCAATTGTGCCAAACTGATGGAATATAAGTTGAAACCAGAATTTTGCCGGGAACAAAGTTTCTCTTAAACTCTAATAAATGACTGAATTTTTTCCTGCGTTTGTAGAACTTCTAAATAAAACAAAATTGTAAATAACATTAGAAATAAGTAAATTAAACAAAAATGAAGATCTTTTTATGTATATCACAATGGAAACCAACAGATATTATACTTTATGTTACAATTATTTTCAACCTTAGTCATCAAGGGTAAAATTTTATACATACCTTTGTCCATCCCACCACCATTTACTATATGAGTCGGGCTGCAATGATGTATCAATATTGTCATTGCCGCGTTTTGTATTGCATGTACGCTTTGTGTGCCCAACCATTTTGCACTTACTGCAGCGCCGTTCTTTTGCAGCCTTACTTGTTTCCCCTGAATATCCAACTTTGTTTTTCATAACCAATGGATCCTTTATACTATGCTTCTTCTTCCCTGTTATGTCTCCCATGTAGAGTTTTGTTTCTTCATACATGTTTTTGTATTCTTCCATACGACTAGTTAGTCGGGCCACTTCTATTTTTGCCTCTTTGAATCCATCATCTGTCTTGGATGAAAATAAACACAGTTTGTTACAGTCCACACTCAATGAGCCATATCGAAGAGATGTTGCAGCTTCATTAGAAAATTTGTGTACACCAGGACGTTGAACCCTACCTTTCTTTGCATCTTTTTCGCTAACGGTTCAGCACCAATGAATCAGGAATCTCTCTAATGTTCTCGACTTTCATTATATAAAATAAATGACTGCAAGGAATTTCGATGCTGTCGAAAATATTACATGAGCATTGTATGTGTGGTTGATTGTAATAGTACACAACATTCCAAGTTAATTCTGGATGCATATGCTTTGTCAACGTATATACACGCATACCTCCATACTCTATGCAATTAGTTGTGAAAAGAACTGATTGTTCCTTAATCTGGATGAGAACTTTTTTAAATATTCACCTTGTGTACACTTGTGCAGCATGTTTCTCAAACTGATGAAGGTCACTAATAGCTACTGGAGTCGTACTTTTACTTTTAACATCATCATTCACTTCCTGGTTTCGCATCCTTGAAATAGCCCTATCAATACTTATCATAAACTCATATAACTTTTGTCAGGACTGCATATATCTATTTAAGTAAGCGTTCATACTCTCACATCGTTGAATGCTTCGCATTCCGGCAAAAAATTGACCTTTCATGAATGCTTCAGCCCAAATTTTGCGTGTCTTGTGCATCATTGTCAACCATTCCTTATTGTGCAAACTAAACTTGTTTAGCATGCGTAACCAACGATGCTCAAACTTTTCTGGAGTATATTCAACAAGCATACAGTCTGTAAATGCTCTGACCACTTCTACATCATGTAAGTTTGATTGAGCATTTCATTCAAGATGCCATGTGCACAACCGATGGTATGAATTAGGAAACACATTCGTAATAGCTTTTCGCATTGCTTTATCTCCATCGGTGACAATGGAATGAGGATGCTTACTGTTCATTGCAAGCAAAAACATCTTCAATACCCATGTATATGTATCCACTGTTTCATCAACCAATAATGCCATACCAAAAATGGTTGTCTGATGATGATTGTTTACACCGACTAGTATCACTAATGGCTTTCCATATGCGTTCGTTTTGTACGTTGCATCAAAAGCCAAGACATCACCAAAACAAGAGTAGTCAAAACGACTTGTTGAGTCGGTGCAAAATATGTTTGCAAGTATATTATCTTAGTCAACTGTTTACCTGCAAAATAGTTCAGGATCCATCTCTACTTTTGTCCTCAGGTATGCAATTACTATTTCTGAATCCGTATCCATGATATCACATTTGCGTTCAACCATAAATGTATTTTGCAAGTCTTTCCTTGTGAAGCCAACTTTGTTGTATCCTCCAGCTTGGTCCACCATGTAATCCATGATTTTACTTGTTCCAATGCCTACGTTGTGCATTCCTTTAGCTTGTTCCAAATTTGTTCTCTGCACACATCGATTCGATCGGATAAAAGGTACCTCAAGGCTGACAAGCAATTCATGTGAATGGTCTGACACAAATCTAGTTACAACCCATTTTCCATCCATCTTGTTCTTAGTTACACAAAATGCAGCACCACACCCTTCCCTTGTTAATGGCCTCGGTTGCTTTTGTCTATTGGTTTTGTGCAACCACTCATCTCTTCGATAGCCTTCCTTATCACATACCCATGTACGCTTTCTAATATATCCATTTTTATCTCTCTTAAGTTGATTTTTCCTGACACCAAATCCAATTATCTTTGAATATGTGGCATAAAATTCATTTGCATCTTCAGGGGACTTAAATTCCTGCCCAAGCATGTCTGCATCAGTCAACTAAGCATATTTTTTTCCATTTCTGAATTCAGCAGTTGATTCTTTGTTATCTATGAAGACCGACTCATCTTCAGTGCATTGATCAACATTTAGATCGATGCTCGTAATTCCAAAAGACTTACAATGCATCTCCTGCATTTTATAGCATTTACTACAATAACTACAATTAGACACCATAAACATATAATCAATAACTCATACTAAATAATATTTTCTAACACAGGGATATGTTATACTAAACATCTAAACCCTAAAAGTAAAATAAAAACCATTTATATGAAAGAAAATATATATTGTAATATGGTAATACTAGATCATTGGTTTTTATGGATTTGTGTTAACTTTATACTAAACATTTACATAGAGAAAAAAATCACTTCTATGAAAAACTTTTAAAGTTCAATTATTTAGGAATATTGCTAATTTACTATGACTGTAAAAATATTCAAAGATGTATATATTGATCCATGAATATTGTCTAATGCAATAAGCAAAAATTGTAATAAGGAAACTATAATTTTGTATGGAGCTAGAAAAAAAAGAAAATGAGGGAGTAACATATTAATTTGAAATAGGAAACTATATAAAATGAAGTAAACAAAAAATTGCAAAAAAAATAAAAATTGAAAGAGAGATGGAGTAACATCTATATATTTATATATATTGGCAAGCATTTTTTGAGCTCTTCATATTAAAAATATGTGAGTAATTTTATATGTATGAGTATTTCCTAATGCAGTAAGTAAAATTCATAGCTATATATGTACTAATATCAATTCTTAACTTCCTCAAAATATGTTCCCAGTTGAAGAAACTAAACAAAAATGGATAAGAAGAGAGCATTGAACCTTGGGTAGACTTGCTTCCGAGATGCAATGTTGGAGCTGTTGGAAGGCTCTTGGAAATGACTTTAGCATCAAGAAACGATTGAAGTTAATTGGTTGGTAAATATTCATATCTAGAATCATTAATGATATGTGGTTGTTGGCATATTAAGCATTATTTACTACCAAGTACAAAAAAAATGTTTAAAATATTATAACTTTAAATATATACCATTTAAAAGGTCATTTAAATATACTATTTATATTGGGGTTTGGTAAGTGGATAATTTTCTTTTACTTTGAGCTTGGTGGATAATTTATGCTTTGTCAATATGGTTAATTCATAAAGTAGGTAACACTATTATTATTTCGTAATATCCAAAACGAGATAATATTGTCCATAAATAGGTAACAAAATCTGCAAATTATGTAATATGTTCCATAAACGGAGTATCAATACTGAAATGAGGTAATATTGTTCGAAGAACCTGTAAGTTTTCCATAAATAAAGTAATTTGGTCCATAAATATTGTAACATTACCAAAATGATGTAATACTATCCACAAGTGAGGTGACATGGTCCATAAAGCAGGTAACACCACTATAAAATGATCCATAAACAAAGTAACGCAATTTTCAACATGCTATCCAAAATGAGGTAATATTGTCCATAAAAAAGTAAAATAATATGCAAATAAAGTATCATCATCCATAAACGGTGTAACAATACCGAAAAAAGGTAATATTGCTCAAATAACATGTAACATGTCCATAAATAAAGTAATTGTGTCCAGAAATATTGTAACATTACCAAAATGATATAATACGATCTACAAGTGAGGTGACATGGTCCATAAAGAAGGTAACACCACTATAAAATTACCCATAAATAAAGTAACGAGATTTGTAACATGCTAACCAAAACAATGTAATGTTTTCCATAAATAGGTAACATAATCTGCAAATTATGTAATATAGTCCATAAACGGAGTAATAATACCGAAAGGAGGTAATATTGTTCAAAAAACCTGTAAATTTTCCATAAATAAAGTAATTTGGTCCATAAATATTTTATCATTCCCAAAATGATGTAATACTATCCACAAGTGAGGTGATATGGTCCATAAAGCAGGTAACACCACTATAAAATGATCCATAAACAAAGTAACGCGATTTGCAACATGCTATCTAAAACGAGGTAATATTGTCCATAAAAAAATAAAATAATCTGCAAATAAAGTAACATCATCCATAAACGGTGTAACAAACCGAAAGGTGGTAATATTGTTCAAAGAACCTATAACTTGTCCATAAATAAAGTAAATTGGTCCAAAAATATTGTAACATTACCAAAATTATGTAATACGATCCACAAATGAGGTGACATGGTCCATAAAGCAGGTAACATCATTATAAAATAATCCATAAACAAAGTAACACCATTTGCAACATGCTATCCAAAACAAGGTAATGTTGTCCATAAATAGGTAGCCTAATCTGAATATTATGTAATATGGTCCATAAACGGAGTAACAATACCAAAAAGAGGTAATATTATTCAAAGAACCTGTAAATTGTTCATAAATAAAGTAATTGTTTTCATAAATATTGTAACATTACCAAAATGATGTAATACGATCCACAAGTGAGGTGACATAGTCCATAAAGAAGGTAACACCATTATAAAATAATCCATGAACAAAGTAACGCGATTTGCAACATGCTATCCAAAACGATGTAATATTGTCCATAAAAAGGTAAATTAATCTGCAAATAAAGTAACATTATCCATAAATGGTGTAATAATTCCGAAATGAGGTAATATCGTTGAAAGAACATGTAACTTGTCCATAAATCAAGTAATTTGGTCCACAAATATTGTAACATTACCAAAAAGAGGTAACATTGTTCAAACGTGAAGTAACTTGTCTATCAATGAAGTAATTTAATCCTAACATGTTGTAATATTACAACCGGTTATATCCGGTTACATAGGTAGCTTTACTCTTGTGATGCCACTTGTCAACATGTAAGCATAGTTCTACCAGTCCAACCATAATAACAAGTAGTACTGTAGGCTGACCCCCTTTTTACCTATTGGTTTCTTTCTATTTGTTGCAAGTCTCAATGCAATTTTCTTCTCTTTGCATACAAAATTGTATCTAATTCACTTATTGCATGAATATTCATCTCGAGAGTTAGACTTATTATTATTATTATTATTATTATTATTATTATTATTATTATTATTCACTTAAGAATGTTCATACAGTGGTCAATCTGTTTCATTGGTATGGAGACATTTTAGGCCAGTGTGTTAATTGAAATAAATCTCAGTTTTTTTTTGGTGATTCCTTTTCGGTCTCTCAGTAAAATCAAATTGTTAAGAACACGAAAATGAGGTTGGGTAAGCTTCCTTTCAGCTATTTAGGTGTTCCTCTGTTTAAAGGTCAACCTACTCATTGTCTGCTTCAACTGATTGCTGATAAAATTCTTAAGAATTTTAAGGCTTGGAAGGGTCGTCATTTATCTTATGCTGGACAGGCTTGTCTAATTGATTCAGTAATCACCTCTTCTTTTGTTCATACTTTTATGGTTTATCGATGGACTGTTAAGTTAATTCGGTATGTTATCTAGGCAATTAAGAATTTTTTCTGGACTGGGGCTATTACTGGGAAAAAGGCTGTCACTGTGGCATGGTCTGATTGTTGTTTGCCGAAAAAGCTTGTGGTTTGGGCTTAAAGAATCTGAAATTTTTTAATTTCTCCTTGCTAAGTAAGCTAGTCTGGAAGGTGATGACTTTTGATTCTCCTATTTTTCATTTTCTAAGATCTCATTTTAAGGGAAAGTTGAATAAATTTTTTTTATCTCACTTCTTTTATTTGGCCATCCATCCATGATATTCAGGATCAGATTTTTAAGGATTGTGTTTGGCTCATTGGTTGTAGGTCTCAGTTACGATTTTTGGTATGATAATTGGCTGAGTGAACCTCTAATTACTTTGTTACAAGGTCATCAGTGCATCCCCTCTAATGTTTGTCTCTTTAATTTTTTTTTCTGATGATGGGAAATGGTTGTTACCTGTTGATTTTACATTGGCTTTTCCTGATTTGGCTGTTAGAATTGAGAAGACTAAAATTTTTAGTTATGATGAGGATCGGTTGGTTTGGAGACATACAAAATGGGGGGCAGTTACTTGCAAGGAGATGTATTTGCATTGTATTAATGCTTCTCAGCATTTGGGTTGGTTTGCTTCTATATGGGCTCCTTATATTCCTCTTTCCCGATCTATTTTGGTTTGGAGACTTTTTCTTGGTAGGTTGCTTATGGATTCAGCTTTGATTCGGCATGGGATACAGATGGCTTCCCGTTGTTATGTTTGTAAGATGCATTCAGATTCTATTGATCATTTAATTTTTGATTGCCTGTATGCGTGAGCTATTTGGGATTTCATTTCTTTAAAATTTAAGATTAGTCTTCGCATTGCAGACTCTCCTCTTTTTCTTTTTCAGAATGCTATAAATTTGAAGCTAAGTTCTTAGGTTGCTGCTATTTTGAAAGTGGCTTTGATTTCGGGTTTTGCAGCTATTTGGTTTGCCAGGCTCAAGTCTTTGCATGAAGATTTTTTGCCGCCTATATCTCAGGCTTTTGTTTTTATTGTTAGAGCTGTTCGTGAGGCAAATCCTTTGCATTCAGGTCGTATGGTTAATTCGGTAGATGATTTATTGGTATGTAAGAATTTAGGGATTAAGGCAGTTCCTCCTAAAGCTCCTAAGATTATTCCTGTGAAGTGGAACCTTCCGAGGCCAAATTGGATCAAAGTCAATACTGATGGGGCAGTTAATGGGTGGTCGGGTCCTAGTGATGGGGGTGGTGATGCGTGTCATGAACACCAAAATTAATTACTGAATTCAAACACTACCGTAGTATTAGCAAGTTCAGGTCGATTCCACAGAGACTGATAATCAAAATCAATCTATTCCAATTAAAGCAAAATTAAAAAGACAAACGGGGGATTTTATGTTAGGAAGTTCAATTACTAAAGCAAACAAATTAATAAATATTGAAAATAACAATTGGAAGAAAACCTTGGGCCATAGTACCTTCAATTACTAAAGAACATGTGATCACAGACAAAAAATATATCCAAAAATAATCATTCAATGTTGGATCGAATAAAATAGCACGTCTAATTTTATTTTTACTCTCCCAATTAATTAATTCAGATATGATCGTAAACTAATCCTAATTCTGAAATATCTAAACCAACGTGATCTAAATCAAATTAGAACAGCATTAAGAACAATAGCAACCAACAATTAACAAAACATACAAACGTTGTATAACTTTTATGTATTATGCATTCTCCTAAGAAATTAACAAAAGCTTAGCATGCAATTATTAAAATCAAAGTGCTACTAAACATAGAACATTCAATACGATTGAACTCCTAATTAGCAAATACTCAATCCACAAATAATTATAACGGATCCAAATTATAATCACAAGAGAATTGAATAATAAACAAATAAACAGGTTGAACACAAATTGAATAATTAAACTTGAATTAAAACTTGAAAACCAAGTCTCACACCTTGTACTTTAGTATTGAATGATACTCCTACCGAAGAGAATACTCATAATTGTTAGAAATCTCTCTCTTTTTTGTTGTTTTTGCTCTAAAAATGGCTATCATATTACAAGATAACTTAAACCTATTTAAACTAAAAACATAGGGCTACAAAAAACACAAAAACGTGCCTAAACGGACCAAAATTGCACCAGCCCAAGCACCTGGGTTACGAGCCTGAGCTCCTCTGTCTCGCTGCTGCGCAGCAGCTGAAATCACCAGCTAGGCTTCTGGGCTAATTTGTCCGGATGCTTTTAATTACAGTTTTGCCATTTTTCTTCAAATTCTCTTCCTTGAGGTCAAAATCACCTAAAATATAGAAAAACACATATTAATATATTTAAATGAATAAAACATGCTTAATTTAAGTTTCAAGGTATATAAAACATATATAAATTGTGATCTGTCAAATACCCTCACACTTAAGCTTTGCAAGTCTGGGGCAAATCATAAAATCAAAAACATTTTTCAAATCAATTAAACACTCTAAAACCATAAACAAAGACATACTCAACTCAACAATTAGCATATCAAAACTAAATGAATCCAACAATCTTCAACCTTACTAACGATTACCGCAATCAAGCTCAATTTAAACTAATTCGGCAATCAACTCACGAATTCCTCTCTAATAACTCAAGTGTTTAAATGGTTGGAACTATTCACTCAAATTCAATGAAAAAGCTCGATCTATCATAAGCTTGCTTATCAATCTAATCTCCACCACGCACCATACACTTAAGCAAAAATCCGAAGGTCTTTCAAAATGTTAAATTGTGGCTTAGGTATAAGGAAGCAAAAAGGTTGACATCTAAAGTCCAAATGAGCATTCAAAACATGATATTACAAGTACTCAACAATTCCAAATTATTTTCTTTCTCCTCTATACTCATCATAATTAGCCCACTTCTCATGCTTTGATACAAAAACAAAAATTCTTTTTTTTTTCTTTTCTTTTTCACAGATTCTTTCCACTACTGTTTTCTTTTCTTTCTTTTCCAAATGCATCAAAACATGAGAACTTTAAAGATTCTACTTTAACCAATTAACACCATCTACTCAAACCAACCATCATAAATAAAGTGACCCCCGCACTTAATCACAGCGATCTCTTTGTTTCAATAACTTTCAAAACTCACCATTACACATTTCAAATGCTCAATTAGACTTAGGATAGGAAAAAGTAGTCAAAAATCAAGTCAAAGGCTTGTAATGTAGGCAAAAGAACAAAGAAAAAAAATCATTAAAGCTCAAATGGGTTAAACAATGATAATTGTAAAGGTTGGTTTTTTAGGCTAAAAGGCTAAAACAAAAAATTGCCTTCATCATTCTAATGCAAAAATGCAGCACTGTGATCTCAATAAGTATGTCAAAGCAAGTTCTAAAGATACAAACTCAAACACGAAAACCACTCACAAAAATGATTGAAGGAAAAAATTACTTCAAATTAAAGGCTCAAAAGCTCACTTAAGTACGACATTGCCGAAATTAGCTTTTATTTTGCCTAATTTCAACGATCACCAAAGCAAACTTCAGATTGTTAAACTCACTTAACTAGCAATGCTATTCGCTTCATTGTATCTAAATCTCTATCCATAATATTGAAATTAGCAGAATTCATAGTGATTAATAGTGATAACTAAAGCAAAGGTAGTCACAAATCTCAGTCCAAAAGCAAACAAAAATAAATAAATTATGACACAAAATAACATAATAATAAAAATATAAGTAACTAACCTAACAAAGCAACAAAAATAAAACTAAATATCTAATGACCCCCCCACACTTAAAGCTTACATTGCCCTCAATGTACAGTAAAACAAACAAAAATAAATGAGGAGGTAAGAAATAACATCCCTGAGGTGCAGCCAAACTATGGAGATGGTTGTGTAGAAGGGTCCACAGCATCCCAAATCCGCTGAAGTTGTTCACTCTGTTGCTGCAATTGAGTTTCCATTGTGGTTTGCCTCGTAACCAAACCAGCACACATAGCCTCAAGGCGCTAAAGAGACTCCTAAATAGAGAAACCCGAAGAGGGAGGGCCTTCAATACCAAGCAGCAGAGGTATCTCACTTGGACCCGCAGCAGGCTCAGGTATCTCACTAAAATCTGCAGTATTGGCAGTAGAAAAACTGCATGGTTGTGTCCATACTCCCTGCACCTTAACAAACTGGTGACGTTGCAGAGTAGCCTCCGTAATCACATCGGCAGTCCTAGTCAGACGCACATCCTCGCCAGATAGATCCACTTCAAAATGGTCAAAGACCTTAGTTAACAAAAGTGGATAAGGCAAAGACTTATCTAGGCAGTGAAGTCGAACCGTTTGCCTTACCTGATTGATAATAATGGAAGCAAAAGGGAGACCAGGAAGACCTTGTAGCCCATAAAGCATCTTGTCCAAGAAATAATTTGTCTTTGTCATCCATTTCAAACATTTCCTGCACTAAATCATCAATTATATCTATACTAAAACACGAGGGAGATTCAGCAGAGTACCTCATTGCCTCAAAGAGATTAATTGTAATTAGATCCCCATCAAATTCCATAGTTAGAGTCCCCTCGTGTACATCAATCCTAGTGCGGGCAGTTTTCAAAAATGGTCGCCCAAGAATAATGGAAGCTGAATTTGGTGATGTATCATTTTCCATGTTAAGGATATAAAAATCTGCTGGAAAAACCATTCCATTCACTTGCACCAAAACATCTTCCACTACCCCCTCAGGGTAGGCATTAGATATGTCCGCTAGTTGGATAATAACTCAAGTTTCTTTCAAGGGACCCAATTTTAAATTTGCATACAAAGATTGGGGCATTACATTTATAGAAGCTCCTAAGTCTAGCAAAGCACGCTCAACTTTAGTATTTCCAATTATACAAGGTATAGTGAACGTACCTGGGTCTTTACATTTTTGTGGTAGCTTTCTTTTCAAAATTGCTGAAACATTCTCACCTACCTTGATCTTTTCATCTCCTCTTAGTTTCCTTTTGTTGGTGCATAGCTCTTTGAGGAACTTAGCATACCGAGGAATTTGTCTAATTGCATCAATTAGTGGAATATTGACCTCCACCTTCCTGAAAGTGTCCAAGATCTCTTTTTCTTTTTTTACCCTTGGTCAATCTGCTAGGAAAGGGAGCAACAATTGAATTGTTAGAAGAAATATCAAAAGATTTTGAGTTTACCTTAGTTGATGCTTCAACTGTAATTTCTTCTTCCACTTGATGCTTCTTTTTAGTTTCTGGAGTGTCCTTATTGGAATTGTCCACTTCTTTCCAACTTCTTAAGGTTAGGGCTTTAGCTTCTTCTCGTGGATTAATTGATTGAGATGGCAATTGTCCAGATTGATTTGTTTGAATCTTCCCCACAGCAGTTGCTATTTGGCTCATTTGAGTCTCTAAATTCTGAAACCTCTTTGTTGCGTCCTATTGCCATTGTTGAGTGTTAGTGGCTAAAGCTTTCACTATATCTTCCATGGACATTCCTGATTTAGGAGGTTCTGCTAGTGGTGGTCTTGGTTGATATGGCTGTTGGTAACAATTTTTTCTTGAGTTGTTACCATAACGCAAATTAGGATGATCCCTCCATCCAGGATTGTACATGTTTGAGAATGGATCATATTTGTGTTGTGTTTGTCCCGAGAAACCACCAACCATATTTGCTTGTTGAACAGTCTCATCTTTTTGAAAAGTTGGGCATGAATTTGTAGGATGACCCACAACTGAACAAATTTCGCAGACCACAGCAGCTTGAGCTTGTCCTATAGCCAATTGTAGTACTAATGAAGTTAAGTCAGAAATTTGTTGCTCAATATTAGAAGTACTTACCTCCTTAACCTTTTTGAATGGTTGGGTAGATCTTCAGCCAAACTGTTGGGTGTTTGCAGCCATAGTAGAGATAAGATGTTTGGCTTCTGCCAGAGTTTTATCAACTAAAGCACCTCCGCTTGCTGCATCCACTATACTCCGTTCCATGGGTGACATTCCCTCATAGAAGTACTGGATGAAGAGTTGAAGGGAGTAAATGAATTAGTCCAGATTTTAATTCAAATATGACTTGAACTTCAGGAAATTCAATGCATAAAGGTTGAGAATTCAAATCTGGAGCAGCCAAATCCTTCAAAGTGAGAGGCCTATTGTTGTTACCAGGGGCTGCCATCTCCTCAAATTCAGAATCATTGTCAGTACTTAAATCCAGATTTAGATAAGGGCTAGATGAAGTAGTGGCACTCTCTACCGCCTTTCTCTTAGCTGCCTTCCGTCTTTCCTTAATTGCTTTGCAGTCTTTTCTATCTCTGGATCACAGTTCAGATCTCCTTCGTTTGATCGTCTAGTCATTCACCTGAAACAACAAAATCTCAAAAAAAAAACTAAAACTAAAATTAGAATAGAAAGAAAATTGTGACACAGTTCCTAGCAACGGCACCAAAATTTGATGTGTGTCGTGAACACCAAAATTAATTACTGAATTCAAACACTACCATAGTAGTAGCAAGTTCAGGTCGATTCACAGAGACTGATAATCAAAATCAATTTATTCCAATTAAAGCAAAATTAAAAAGACAAACGGGGGATTTTATGTTGGGAAGTTTAATTATTAAAGCAAACAAATTAATAAATATTGAAATAACAATTGGAAAAAAACCTTGAGTCAGAGTACCTTCAATTACTAAAGAACAGGTGATCACAGACAAAAAATATATCCAAAAATAATCATTCAATGTTGGATCGAATAAAATAGCATGGCCAATTTTATTCTAACTCTCACAATTAATTAATTTAGATACGATCGTAAATTAATCCTAATTCTGAAAAATCTAAACCAACGTGAGCTAAATCAAATCAGAACAGTATTAAGAACAATAGCAACCAACAATAAACAAGTCCTACAAACATTGTAAAACTTTAATCTATTATGGATTCTCCTAAGAAATTAACAAAAGCTTAGCATGCAATTATTAAAATCAAAGTGCTACTAAACATAGAACATTCAATACAATTGAACTCCTAATTAGCACATACCCAATCCACAAATAATTATAACGGATCCAAATTATAATCACAAGAGAATTGAGTAATAAACAAATAAACTGGAAGAACACAAATTGAATAATTAAACTTGAAATAAAACTTGAAAACCAAGTCTCACACCTTGTACTTTAGTATTGAATGATACTCCTACCCAAGAGAATACTCATAATTGTTAGAAATCTCTCTCTTTTTTGTTGTTTTTGCTCTAAAAATGGCTATCCTATTACAAGATAACTTAAACCTATTTAAACTAAAAACCTAGGGCTACAAAATACACAAAAACGTGCATAAATGGACCAAAATCGCGCCGGCCCAGACGCCTAGGTTACGCCCCTGGGAACGCGCCTGGGCTGCTTTGTCTCGCTGCTTCGCAGCATCTGAAATCACCGGCCAGGTGCCTAGGCAGGTGCCTGGCTTAGGGCCTGGGCTAATCTATCCGCATGCTTTTAATTACAGTTTTGCACTTTTTCTTCAAATTCTCTTTCTTGAAGTCAAAATCACCTAAAATATAGAAAAACACATATTAAATGAATAAAACATGCTTAATTTAAGTATCAAGGTATATAAAACATATATAAATTGCGATCTATCAGGTGGTGTTTTTTGGACTTCTCGAGGTTTTGCCAAAGGCTGTTTTGCAATTCCGTTGGGGTTGGTTTCTGCTTTTGAAGCTGAGATTTTGGCAATTTTACATGCTTTGGAGCTTGCAGAGCGTTATAATTGGGATCATCTTTGGATTGAGTGTGACTCAACTTATGTGGTAGGTCTTTTTGAGTTAGATCTGCTTCAAATTCCTTAGAAGTATCAGGCCAGGTGGTCTAGATGTTTGCAATTTCTGCAAACAATTCATTTTAGGATTTTTCATATTTTTCATGAGGAGAATGAGGAGCAAATATTCTTTCTAAGTATGCTATTTCAACTCAGGAGGATTTTTGGTGGTCTTTTCTTCTAGATTTTTGTATTTTTGCTCATAAGAATGATATTATGAGTGGTCGGGCTTATAGGTTTTGTTAAGAATTTTGTATGTGGGTTATAGTTTTTATTTGTTTAAATATCCTGGCAGTTGTTTTCCCTTCAAAGGTTTTTCTTCTGTCAGGTTTTAATGAGGCCAGGCAGTTGTAGGTTGTTGGTGTTCACCTACGGGTTATTATTTTTCTTGTAAACTTTTTTTCTTACACTAGGCCAAAAACCCTAATAGACGACGCAAAACTAGCGTCGCTAATTGTAAACGGCGACGTAAATTCATGTGTCGCAGAAAAGGGAGTCGCCGAAAGTACAAAAATATTCGCGACGTCCAAATTGCGTCGCCGTAAAATAAGGATTAAGGCAACGCGTAGCGTCGCTGATAACCGTTATACATTCGAGACGCAAGTGTCTCCGTTTCTCATTGTTTACGCGCACTTTTGGCCTAGAATCGGAGACGCATGCGTCGCCTTTTCTCCTATAATCGTAGACGCGTGCGTCGCCTATTTTCCTACAATCGGAGACGCACGCGTCGCCTTTTATCCTACAATCGGAGACGCTCGCGTCGCCTTTTCTCCTAGAATTCGCGCACTTTTCTCCTAGAATCGGAGACGCATGGGTCGCCTTTTCTCCTACAATCGGAGACGCTCGCGTCGCCTTTTTTCTTAACCATTTTTTGCAAAAATTATTGGCAACGCAATTTGTCACTAATTAGACAATTGTTTTAAAACCTCAGCAAATCCCTATTTAAGACATCGCCGGATAATTCAAATTTATTTTTACTGACTAATTAAACGATTTTTTAAATCTTATTTGAATATTAGAAATTTAAATGTATAAATATAAATAATTAAAGTTAAACAAATTTAAATGGAATTATGTATTATAAGCAATAGAATGATGGACGTAAATTTAGTAAAAATGAGAATCAGTAGGCAAGCTAGTGATATAACAAATTATATAAGGAAAAAGAAATATTTTCAAACAATGCAAACAACAAAATTACATATATATGTACAAATAATGAGAACAACAGAATTACAAGCAGTTAAATATTTCCATAAGTATTATAATTAAATGTGATGTAAAAGTATGTATATACAAGTGGAACTACATACTATATATATATATATAACTTACTACGATATGAGTGGGAGTAGAGCAGCTGTCCATTCGGCTCTAAAATGGTCAACATATTGCTGGGTCCAAGCACTATCTTGGAACTGCACATACATACCAAACATGCAAGTAATTAAAAAAAGTATTAACTAATAATATACATTCTTACTAAGTGTAAAAATAGCATAATTTTGATTACTATGTCCGCCAAAATTTTCTCGAGCAACATTATTTACTATAATGTCCCGCATGATCATCATCACATAATATCCGCATTCGGTATTTCCTGGTTGTTTTATCGTCTATACAAAAGTGATACAAAAAAACAAGTTAATCATTATATTAAATAGGTAAGTAATATTTTGTTAGACAAACAATATTAATATATATTTATAATTATTAATAAATACTTATGTGTAAAAAGCTTAGCCAAATTTATGTATACAAATGTTATTGATGTACCTATGTTTTAGGCCATCTAAGTTTTTCGTACCGAACTTTCTTTTGGCCATCGGATGTACAGTTCCAAGACATGTATGTGCTATATAAATCACCAAAAATAAAATCAGCAATTAATTATTAAATTTTATTAATAATCATCCACATATATAGTTAATTATACATACTTACCTATCCAACAAACTCTTAAAGTCGGCCATTCTTTGACGGTTGTTCTTCGAAAGTGCATCATGAAACCATGGAACTGCTAAGTATGGGTCAACAACACCCAACATCCAATGGTCTCTACAAAATGTATTAATTACAAATGTTTTAATAAAAGTCAAATAATCCATTGCAATATTAGACAAGTTATAGTACCTTGACCAGTACGGGAAAAATCATAGCTGACCCTTTTCTGCATCTCTCCATCTCATCAAAATTTTAAGTTCTCGCTCATTGGGATTTCTCCTTTCTACATTGGCTATATCATCAGGTAGCATAAAACAAAATTTTCCTAGTTGTTCACCCATCAGTCGGGAATCTAAATGCCTAAGCAGTGAATCATCATTTACATAATTAGTTGTATGTAACAAATATAGCAATAAAATATTTTTCAATTTTTGCAATAAAGTTGGAATTACATACCTTATGTAGAACAAAATGCAAGACTGTTGCAACTCCAGCATGTAACAAAAATCAAATATATCTTTCTTCGAAATTGATATCATGACTTCGTGGCCCACAACTGTCGGTGGCAAGGAGGTCATCCACATGTGATACATGTCGAAAGATCGACGCGCCTTAACAACTCTATAAGTGCAGGGATAAGGTTGTATGAGCCGGAAGCGTCAACTTCATCAGCTACAGCAAGATCTGCTGGCTCGGCCTCTAGTGGTTGGGACCTATGTGAGCCACTTGATCCTACATCAACCACCTGTTTGCCCCTTGATTTTCTCCTTTTCCCAAAATCCTGAAACCAAAATAAGAAAAAAAATCTTAGTACGTATCACAAATTAGCTAACATATATATGGAAACATAACAAGTCGGTTTTGAATATATATAGAAATATTAGATACCTCATCGGATGGCAGAATAACAAGATGACGGGGCCACGCCACGAATGATCCTTCTGCCTCTTTAACATATAGCACGTCAAAAGAGGGTACAGGTAACAATGCAGTAAGATCAATCGCTTCATTCAGTGAGACTCTAACGTTGTCTGGTCCCAACTCTATACCATGACAAACTGAACTATCGGCTGTCAACGTCCCGGTTGCCACAATGTTATCTCGTATCCCTTGCGCAAGCTCACATACAATATCCTGCATTTCAAATACATGTTGGAAAACGTCATCGGGTTATAACAATAAAAACTAAGAATATATAGTAAGAATTTAATGTTTATAATGGTACACGTACCTCGGTGTGATCATCGCTCGAATGATCTGCTGCATGACATGATCCTTGTGTGGGTGACTTTGGTGGTATGTCAAGGCCGCATGCAGCAACGAGATCACATACGTCGTCCACTGCTCCTTTCTTGCGGACAACATCAAATAGACTACTCAAAACCTGCTCCAATTTCTCTATCCTCACATTCTGCCTTTGGATATTTGCATCTACATCGAGTTCCTTGTTTTTTTGAGTGCTTTGCCACGGTGTTTTGAAAAAAATTTTGACCGTGTACCCTTGTCCCTTTCCTCGAAGCTGACCAGGATACTCCTCGGACCCGAGGGCTTGTGTAAGCACATCATTTGGAGGAGAGGCATCAAGAATGCCTTGAGTGACATTCTGCTGTAAAGCATGCTACGAAAAACAAAAATGCATGAAAAAATATTAATATGGTTAATTATGCATAATTATTATAAATTATGTGACCACTAATTTTGGTAATTATATAACTCACAATGTTGTCAACAATTGACTGAACCTCCGGATTGTCTACCCGTCCATCTTTCTTCGTTCTTGCACGGATCCATAGCTCTGCGCGCTCGATCGGTTCGGTGGTGCCTCTATCAGCTTGCTGCAAATTTATACATGCATTAAACATATGGACCTAGTAAATATTCGATAATTAAATTAAACTTACTCTTATAGTGCGTGCATGCATGTATACATATATTTATACATATTACGTACCATCTGCACCTCCAAACGCGGATATCCTCTACATCCAAGTCGATGGGGATATTTGTTGCCTTGCCGTACTTCCTTCCGATCCGCACTTAACTTCTGTAATTATTGTTGACATAATATATTTTAATATGAATTAATGTTCTATAAAATATGTTTGACACATGCATTCATATATAATTAAATTCTATACCAATTTTT